>VSDK01001946.1:89154-113712 GCA_009767595.1 Symbiodinium kawagutii | reverse complement strand
TCTTGGATCTTGGATCCAGGGAAAGGCTTGGACCCAAGATTTGCCTGGAAGAGTCCCTGGAAATCTTGGATCTTGGATCTTGGATCCAGGGAAAGGCTTGGATCCAAGATTTGCTTGGAAGAGTCCCTGGAAATCTTGGATTGGCTCAAAGAGTCCTGGGGAAATCTTGAATCTTGAATCTTGAATGCAGTCCTGGGATTGTCAGAGTCTAGCTTTAAAAAAAAGGTAGGTTTTGGGGGGGTGTACCATATATATATATATGTATATTTATATATTTATAATATATATATATATATATAAATAAATTTATATATATATATATACAAATATTTTCAACAATGATCAAATATACTACACTGACTAGTGGTTTCGAACAGTTCTTCTATTCGCTGATATTTGGGTGGTTGATGAACTCCTGCTTGCCAAGGACCAGATTATCGGTGACCACTCTGAACAAGCATGTCCCTGGGCACTGCGCGGGTGGTGGTATTTGCTTGGCTAATTCCTCCACGCAGGGCCACTTTCGGCTTTGGTACTCCAGAAATACATTTTTTCCGGGCAAACATCCTACGAACAACTGATGGATTGGACGCATTTGGTGGGAAAAGAAGATATCTCAGCAACTGGATCTCCCACCACCCAAACCAAAGCGCATTGCTTCACAGAATTGCTGCGGCAGTGCTGGACACAGTCAGCAATAAACCAAGCGATTTCTCAATAAGCCGTTCCTTAAGCACCAGTTTGCCATAAACCATCAGTCAACATAATCAAATCATTCCTCAAGTGTTCACGGACCATGAATTGTTAACCATTATTAACCATTTAAATCCCGTCCGTAAACCATACATCGGCTTTTGTGGTGCACACCTGAGGGGGGGAGAGATGCCATCCAAGCCTAGTGAGGCTGGCTATTTGAGTGGGTCCCGACTCGCCTAGTTGAGTCCCATGAATGATGAATATTGGGGGTTCTAGTTTCTAGAAATAGAAAAGTAAATACAGTAGATGTCTAAACCAGAAAAGTGATTAGATTTGCTATGATCAGTCATATTAATCAGAGAGATGCTTCTAGACCTAGAATATGATTAGTAGCCGTTTCCATCATTACGAACCAACCAGAAATAAGAAAAAAACCATATGGTTGGTTAGGTGTCATGATGTCTAATTCATTACTTCTTTTCTAGTTTAAAATCAAAAGTTTACACTAATTATGATTGGTTAGTAATGACAAAAAACACGTCGGGCAGTATCCATGTCTAGTGAAGCAGCCAATCAGTATCAAAAAGACCAACATCATCATACCATTCATGATACCAGTCATTGGTTAGTAATGCCAACCCTGAAGCAAATCACCCTTGGTTGATTCACAATACCCCAAGTTCGCCAACTGACTGCTGTTATTCTTAATGGTTTTTCGCTAATTCACTAGTTCATGATGGTTAACAATGCCAACCCCTTGTTGATTAACAATATTGAATACCTATTAATCACCTCTGGTTTTCAATAATAATCTTAAAATGGTTAATGATGGTTAACAATACCAAGTTAAAATGGTACCACAGATTGTGGTCGCATCGTTCAGCACGCTCAGCTGATTTTCCATCAGGTGATCACTGCGCTGCTCAAGGAAGGTGCGGTACCCAGGGACGACGAACATCTGCGGCCGAGCTGTACCGCCATGCTTGGCTGAAGGATATGGCGACACTGCAAGGGCCAATCATGACATTGTTGTCGTTGCATGTATGTCATCCTTAGCAGCTTGATCCAACTCACACAGGTTGGATGACCGAGGAGGTGTTTGTTGTGCCGCTTTGCCGTTTTTGTTAGTGATTTGCATGGTGTTGAAGGACACGGTGACATTCGGTGTAAGTACTTCAGCTATTCTTTGCTGTTGTCATGACCTGCAGGGCTGCCTGCAGTCTCCATGTCACCTTGCCCTTTTGTGGGGACGGAGAAGTGGGACATCTCAGGGCCGGGCACGGTGATGTGTTGAGGATGATTTGATGATGGTTGATGAATGGTTGATGTTGATATGGGTCAGTGTTGGTTTGTATAGTTTGATGTTGGTTGGTTTTGATATTGCACATTGACACTGGTTTATGAATGTGGAATGATGGGTGGTCACCGATGTTGGCGATGATTCAGGGTGGTTGATTGGTTGATAGGTGATGATGGTTGACACTTTGGCCTACATCACTATCCCAGCAATGGTTGGAACATCTCTGGGAAACATGCAAAGGTTAGTGGTGAAACCCAGGGGTTCCAACGAGTCGATTCTCCATCCGTTGTGAAGCTATCATCGGAAGAAGAACTGACGACAGTGGACAGTTACACGATTTCAACGTGTGTCGATGGAGCCCTGGAAATTTCTCACCAACAAGGAATTTGATGATTTTTTTGTCTGATTGTACGGGTGTCTAAGGTTGCCCACAAAAATGGTTGTTCCAGAGCTCCATGGAGAACTTGTACAGTTGAGTTCCCAGTTTTCCCCCTAAAACATTCACAACTTAGAAAGCTCAGCACCTGCCATGGGTTTGAGACGTACGATGAATGAACTGATGGCCACTTCCTTGTTGCTATCTCCAGGCGAGGCTTATCACCGGGCTGTATCAACAAGCAGCTGCTTATTGCTTGCTGCATTTGCACTAGCTCTCTGCCAAGGAGGAGTGACACTGGAATTTCATGGAATTTCACCAGTTGGACACAGATGTAGCTATTGGACTTCCAACAGCAAGACACTTACAGGTATTTTTTGGGGTTGCACAGTAGTCCTTTTATTAATGGCATTCGGAGTATTTGCCAAGCCTAAACAGCAATAGCAACCGATTACCAGCATAGCATTGGTCACCTCATCGCTCCGAGCCATGCCCCAGAGCCATGCCATCGCTCGTGCTGGTTGGCCCGTGTGAAAGACCTGCCCGGATGGGGAAACCAACCTGATTGCGCTAAGAGTCACCTGGTTTTGGAAGGTAAACCAGCGATGAATATGGTGGATTGTTTGAGTAACCATGAGCGATCGTTGCGATGATCATCCATGAAGTGGGATAGATGTACCACTACGGATGTACCCTGTTTAACTGTCATTGACAATTATAGATTGCGAGTGTTTATCTTTCAAAACGAATCACCTAGTATCACAATAGAAGAGATGGTCAATATAAATGTACGGCCCTGATCTATCATTGATTCTTAGCCATGGTTGATCATTGATCATTGTGATAAATCATTTTTTTGATCATTAGACATTGAATATGAATTAGACATCATTGATATATGAGTCACTATCGTTGGTTAGTGATTTATCATTGATAATCATCATAGTTTATCATAATCATGGATATTATCATTAAATTTTATCATAAGATCTTCTCGGAAGATCCCATATCTGTAGCCTCTATCCCACACTTTTCAGCAAAGAACCTGTAGCAACCAGGAGCAAAAAAGGTAAACTATCATTATGGCCCCTTTAGACCCGCTATTATCCATTCTTGTTAGTTGTCAAGGCGGATCGTGTCCTCGTCGCTCCCAGGAAAAAACTGCGAGGGGGTCGACTGGAAAGCTCCACTCTGGAAGGCAGGGATTTGGTACAGGAACTCGAGTCGCTATAGGGAATCTCATGGCAGTCCTGTACTTAGTGATAGATTGGTCAATCATTATACCACCTGAACTATAGTGACCATCAATTAAGATCATCAACATTTATCATGGCTTTTAGAGGATTTTGATGGTTGTAATGATGGTTACTTGATATTGAACTTCTAGCAAACATCAGGGGAAAAACTATGGCCAAGCAACGACTCTAGCCAACTACTAGCCAAAATCATATATGTATATATACATAGATGTGAGAGGTAATAATAAGAATCCACTACTGTCCGGCTTTGCTGCGCAACTGGCCTGATTGTTGCTGAAGAACCGAACCCCGGTAAACAAGGACTTGAGAGCCGATTCATAGACTTGAGTGCATCCCCAATTGTTGATCCAGCAAAAACTGTGCACTCATTCTGGCGCATAAATGCTGGCTTGTAGTTTGTCTTTCATCGCAAGTAATCGAAACTAGGGGGCCATGGTTTTGCTTCCCCTTCTTTGTGTTTTTCATCGCTACGGCTGTGGCAATGTTTCCCAATTCCTATCTTTGGCACCTCTTGAATGCGACTTGACAGCCCAGGACTGTGGATGAAAGATCATGTGAATCATCATGTGGAGTGCCAGACGATTTCCAAAAAAGGAAAAAACAACTGTGTCCGCCATCGTTGAATCAGCCATCATGGATCATTGTTCAACGAAGCATGACTTAAGCATCAATCATGGACTGGTGTTTCTATTGTTTCGGAGGGCTATGCCACACTGAACATCTTCACATGGCTGTGGGTCAAAACCTATACCCCTGGTTCCCCCATCATTAAGCATTGTTTTCCCGCTATAATTGTTGGTTACTATCCCCCCTTATTGTTGGTTTACTGCTTGACCCACCTCGCCACATAGTGATTCAGCGTTTATGGTGCAAACCTGAGGATCCTGGCAGTGAGCCGAATGTGACTCATGTTCATGACTCATGACCATATGGAGGTTGGCACGCGGATTGAGATGGGCTTTGGTGCTAGCTTTGGGTCACAAGTGCCCCTTTTGCATCAACCATGATGTGTCAAATAACACTTAAAGCAAGTCTTGCTGATGATCAATTTCACCAAGTCAGCGACCGAGTTCTTCGTTAGTGACCATTGAAGCTGTTGATGGATTTTTTTACCTGGCTATGAACAAATTGATGCATGGCCGTTTGCCAGTACATGTGGTCATGAACGAATTCTGTCTCCTTAACAATTTTCTTGGTTGTTCGCCATTGATTGTTGCTTTTTCTTGACCATGTGCATAGAACCGCAACTATATAAACATATCCCAAGCATGCTACTGGTTTTGGTGCGAACGACGAACAAAGGCAGCCACAGCGCATTTGAAAAAAATATTTCAAAGAGATCTGGAGCTTGCCAAGTGAGAAGTGTTACACACTTTCCTATCAACCCAAATAGCCTGCTTCTACACTGTAAGTCCCGTTTCCTGTCAACAGATAGAACCGGCATTCCGCCGGCATTTACCTGTAAGGCTGACCATGTGTTGATGGTTTGGAATGAGGGACCCATTTGTACCTGATTGACCTCAAGATGAAGGCTCATACGCCACATGATTCATGGTCATTACCCACTATTAAACAATGGAAAACCCCTTTTAACCAATATTAGATCATTCTTCGCAATGATCACCATGGCTTGTTTTAATCATCAGTCACCATTCTTAGTCATTAAGAAACATATGTTTGGTTGGTGGTTTCAGAGATTTTTCATTGTCCCAACCAAAAGGTTGGTTGGGTGATAATGTTTTTCATAGGCCTTGAAACCACCACCCAGGCCATCGCTCCACTGAAAAAGATCCTCGTGTGGGGCTAAGACCTGCCGCCAGGGACAAAAGGTCTTCTTCAAAGAGGCTTTGTTCCCGCGACTTGGTGCTGAGACCACGGAACAGGCAAAGAGATGGATGGTAAATAGTATGGCAGATGTGGTTGATAACAGTTCATAGCAGCTGATAGTATGTTTAATCAAGTGGCAAAGAACAAGTCATAACACTTGATTGATATCAATTAATAGTAATTCGTAGTGATTGACCATGCTTGATAACAGTTCATAACTTCATAACAGTTCATAGTAATGGTTAGCTATCAATGAACATGTTGATTAACCAGTTGAACTGCTATCAACTAGTTGAACTGTTACCACTACTAACAGTTAACCATGTTCCACCAGTTCACGCGGATTCCATGTTCAATTCGCTTGGCTCGATTCGCTCGCAGTGAAAAGGTGGCTGGGGCCAACAGAGTCCATCTTCCAGCGGCCGGTAGTTGTTGATTGTGGGCATATGGGGGTTTCTTACACTAGGGAACAACTCAGAAATGGTTGATTTATCAATGATTTATATTAATGATTTTAGGAAACACTCATATACTGAAAATACTGAATGCTGATTTCAAACATGTTTTGTTTTCCATTGTATTTTGGAATCGGTTGCAAGCACTAGAACCAGTATTCGGAATGTCGGTCAATGATGGTTGGTGGAGATTGGCAGGCATATTTAGGTACTGTTGGTTAATCATCATCGATATCAAGCAATTATCAACCTAAAGGTGATAGGTGAAGATAGCAATTGATGGTGGCCAATAGGAGTAGTGGTTGAGAATGGTCAATCATGGTCAAGCATGGTCGATCATACTTGACAACGGCATAGTTGCCAAATTTTGACAAACATATTAATCATCCATCATAGTTCAGTGCCTTATTTTTGTTTTTCGTTGTGCTGGAAATATGAATACCTCAGTCTTTGGGATAGACAACAGACAAACAGTCCCACCATTGCATCTAAACCTTCCACGACGCCCTGCCAACACGCCATGGTTTCTGTGGGTGAAGGTCACACAGTGCTTCTGCGAAGCGACGGCTCGGTCGTTGCCTTCGGAAGGAATTACGAGGGCCAATGCAAAATTCCTCCGTTGGAGGCCGGAGTGTCATACACACAGATTTCTGCAGGCTGGTATCACACGGTCCTCCTCCGAAGTGACGGCCAGGTTGTTGCCTGCGGCGACAACACGTATCTCCAATGCAACATTCCGGAGTTAGAGTCAGGATTGCGGTACACACAGGTGTCAGCAGGAGGAGGGCATACACTCCTGCTGGTAAGTGATGGTAGGGTTGCGGTCTTGGGCATGAATGAATATGGCCAATGCAATGTTCCAAATTTGCATGGCTTCGACGACCAACTTGTGTACACACAGGTGGCTGCAGGAGGATCTCATTCAGTGCTTCTCAGGAGTGACGGCAGTGCTGTGGCTGGTGGATTGAATCGAAACCGGCAATGTGAGCTGCCGCCTCGTGGTATTGGAACATCTTACACCCAAGTGGCCGCGGCAGGTACTCACACAGTGCTCCTGCAAAGTGATGGCCGTGCCGTTGCTTGCGGAAAGAATACCCATGGGCAGTGTTTCATCCCAACTCTAGAGGAAGGGATTATATACACCCAAGTTTGTGCCGGCACCTATCATACAGTGCTTCTGCGAAGCGATGGCCGTGCCATTGCTCTGGGGCTCAATGATGAAGGCCAGTGCAATATTCCATCCTTGGAACCTGGAGTCCAATACACGCAAGCTGCAGCTGCTTCTGAAAATACCGTTCTTCTGCGAAGTGATGGTCGAGTTGTTGCTTGTGGAAGAAACGTGGCAGGGCAATGTGACGTTCCTGATTTGCAGCCTGGAGTCTCTTACGTGAGCGACATCAGACCCGTCAGTAGACACCTTGTTCTTCAACTGCGATTTGAAGCTGGATATCAAGACGAACTGTCACTGACATTAGCATACTCTTCCTTAGCAGGAGACTTGGCGGCAATTCCTTGTGCCGAAGCTCTAGTTGATTAGCGGCTTAATATGCTGGTATGAAGTCATTTTGATGCATTTTCACTATTTGCTGGCCTGGGAAGCAAACAAATGGGAAACAACCCGAGCGAACTTGGATTTGATTACCATTGCATGGGTCTCATGATGGCTGGTGATGATGCATGATGTATCAATGTTTGATTCAATAATGACCAATACAGTAGGAAATATCAAACTAGAGTGTAATTCACAATTTTCACTATTGCTGGTTGATATCAATTAGGAGTCATTGAGTCCAATTGGAAGCAGCCGCAGCCGAGGAGAAGATATGCTCAAGATCCGCGCGCGTCGCTCGGATCTTGCTTGGAGCACTCACCGGCGCGTGGCATCAAAGTTGATGATGGACCTCCCACATCTTCGTGTAGTTCTCCCCGATGGACGACTCTTTGAGTGGTTGTGCAAGGCAAGTCCATTCGCCACCATTGGAGAAGTCAGTGAACAGTTGACATTGGAGAAGTGAGTGAGCAGTTGAGAAGTGAGTGAAGCCATCAGCCGATGCCACTGGTCCCCAAAACAAGGCAATTGTCCATCAGTTGCATGTAGAAAATGATGTTTTCCATGGAAATGATGGTAGATATTTCCAACAGTTGTGAAGCTCCTAAATTTGGTTCGAGCATCAATCCGTGCCAAGTACGTCGACTCTAAGCCCTTGGTATGAAAAGCACAGATTTGGGGGATACACCTTGTAGTCATCGGATGCTCTGCTGAACATTGGCTTCGCCAAGTCATTGATGCTGCGCTTGGTGCCGGTTGTTCCTTTCTGGGTGAAGATCCGGAAGTTTCGTGTTGGCAATTTTTGTCACAGATTGAATGATCTGGCTATAGGTCAATATTAACCATCAATAATGGCTGATAATTACCAACCAAATCAAAGGGAAAACAATGGTAACCAAAGGGAAAGCAGTGGTTAATGATAGGGGAACCAGGGGTACGGGGTTTTGACCCACAGCCATCTATGGAAAGATTTGCGTCGGAATGTATGCAGTATTCCCTATCGGTCAAGATGGGTATCACGATACATGATTATCATACATATTGTTTGGACATGAATCAGAATACGGGTATATATTCTTCATACCCGACAACCATACCAAAATGAAATTATTTCTTATTATGGCGGAAAAGCAATACACCATGTCATGAATCATGACGTACTCTGCGCAATACTTGTTGGTAGTTCACCCTGCTCATTGGGCATTTTTGATACTTATCACCTTTTCCATTTCGTAGCCATAGCCAACCATGTTCAAGCACCCTTTAAAGCAATGAAATGCAGCGTGATTATATAATCCTTATCGACCGGCATCATTAATCTTTGGCATAACATACACCAAACGGCGCAGTATTTCGGACATCACAAGGGGTTTGCGCCTCCTGGTTTCCAACTGCCAATCGAGAATGGTTGCTTCTGTTGCTGATTCGGTACAGCTTTGGCCTCTGAAAACGTTGTTTGGGGGTCCAAAAACGGCGAACCCCAAAAATTGGTTGCTTCCCTCACGAAGGATATATGATTGTTCCCCTTTGCAAATCTTTGCAATTGGGTCTTAGCACCATCTTTTTGGACAGTAGCATTTAACACTGCTTTGTTCTTGCTGTTGTGTTGTTTTCCAGTGAAATGATTGTTTGAGTGATCATCAGTTGTACTACCATGGACGGACATATCCGTGTTTTCAAATCTGAAATTTGTTGCTGTTGTTGGCGACACTGTTACCGTAGTTGCATTCACCATCAACGCCAGCACTGGATTAACAAACCCATTCTTGATTAATAGGGGGTATCCCGCAAAAGCTGACCGGTTTACCATTAAAATGGTACCCTTTCCAATTCATGAACCTATGGTTTATTAATCCGGGATTTAAATTAGTATATGTAGCCATTTTTTTGTATTTATATATATATACCGATATATACATATACATGTATGTTCATACACGATTTGAACGCTTAATGGTACGAGGTCCTTTTCTCAAGAACATCGCAAGGTTGCCGGCGTTGTTCTTTGATATCTTGTTATCCCATTTGTTTTGTTTGTCATTGTTGGCGTTCCCCTCTACTTGACCTTGGGAACACGGTACCTATTATAACTTGTAAACCATTGTCATTGCCACTAGACCATGATCACAAGACATTGTAAATCATTTCTCTGTGATACAGCGCCTTTTTCCGTACAATTTTGACGATACATGGGTGAGCAAACATAAGTTAGTATGCGGAACAAATGCAGATATACCGTGCACAAATGTGTATGTGTGAATGATTTTTGTAACTGCGAATATTTGATCCTATATCCTAACTGTGTATAGATATGTAGATATCTATGTATTATGCACATGCATTTGCACGCTTTTGCTTGTGCATTGAAATTGACATACACGTCTATGTCTCTCTTGTTTCTCAGCCTATGATTTGGCGCGAAAGGCACCGTAGAGCGCATCTTTGGTTGTGCCTGGCCAGCCTGTGGCGGCACCAACCAAGCATCACGAATTGCGTGACTCCAACCCGCCCAAAGTTGGCATGACCAGTGAGTTTGTCCGTGAACAAAGTGCGGCCACCATCGAAAAATCTTGGTTGCTACCCCTTGGTATTGACCATGAGGAACCATTAGTAACTGCAAATTCAATGCATACATCTTCATGTTTTATCGGATATTCCGATTCCCAAGGAATTAATTGAGGATGATCAATAATGGTTTGTGAATGCCAATCATATAATCAATGATTGTGTTTGATAACCAACAATCCTGATTGTTAATTAAAAACCGTTATTCCCCAGCAAGTGCGTTATGGTGCTTGATGACAATAACTAATTACTGTATTTCGCTGTGGCTGCTTAAGAACTAACTATGAACAATGACGGGCATGTTCAAACATTCCTAACCTGCTTTAACCTTTTTTAACACCAATGAATAGACACGAAGCATTCTTCAATTTCACCACTTGCCAGGAGTCTACGGAAATGAAGCAAGTATTTTGAGCCATGGAAAACAATCATGGACCATGATTAATTAAGCATTGTTGACAAGAATAAGCAGTGTGAACATGATTAAAACCATGATTGGGTGCGATTAACATGGATATCATCATTAGTCATTTGTCACTCATTAACATCAACCATTGTTACCCCAGGTTCGTCAACATGTAACAATAAACTAACCACGAACTTTAACTGGCCATCCATTAACTAGCCATTAACTAGCCACAAACTAACCATTAATTAGCCATCCATTGCTATCCGTTAAGGAACTCCTCCACCAACATGTCCCCACGATGCGCTACGTCACTCAGGTCGTCCACGGCGATGCTGTGCTGGATGACGCGTGCCTCGCAGAGTTGGCGCTTGGCTCGGGCAACAACCGAGGTCCACAACGACCAGCCCCGTATACATAGCACCGAGTGGTAGCTCCCTGGTTATAGTCGTGGGTATGGGTCAAGCAGTTAACCATCAAGTTTATGGCTCATCATGGCCAATCATAGGGAACACGAGCTGGTTAATGATAGGGGAACCGGGGGGACTAAGGGTGAACTGACCCACAGCCAAGTTGCTCTATAGGCCGTTCAACCAGTGGGTAATTGTGGTGAATCATCATTTAGTATGCTAAGGAATGGTTCATGATTTTCAATTAGTTCATGTTACGCCACCATTTAGTATAGTTATATCTTCTATAAATGGTAGTTACCCCAGCTACAACCTAAGTTGGCTAAGTGGGGGATACTACTCTGTAGAAGCAGTGGTGAACAACGGATTGCGATCGACAGAGGAGGGTGCAATTTCAGTGGGCCTGGCATGGTCACTCCGTCAGCTGGGTCATGGGTCAACCCATGGCCATAGCAGTATGGGATTGACCCACGGCCTACGCTGTATACATAATATGTGCCAAGTCTTTGAAGTGTGAGATCAAACCCCTGGCTGATCTCAAATGGTGGATTGACGATTACACCACCACACAGCTGAAAGTTTTGATCGACAATGAGGCCAAGACACAATATGGACGCAGGCTCCTTGTTGAAGGCGACTTATTCATCACTCGCACATATTGCTTGTCTGCCGAACCTGCCTCGCACCACTTCCGCCATGGTGTTTGAGTATACAAGCACATATTCAGCTCCCGTCCTACAACAGTTAACTTGACTACCTCTTTGTCCGATGAACCGGCCAAAGACCTCGACCAGCCGTATCGGAAAGGATACTATGGACATTATGGACAAGGGCGCTCCAACTGGGACACAAACCCGCAGCCATTGCAAGAACACGAAGCCACAGCCCTCACAAGACGACAAGATGCACCGCAAGAAGCTCTTCCACACAGCGCAAACATCAAATACACATTGGTCAAAGATGATGCAGACATCCAGCAGGAGATCAGAAAGAAAGAAGCCAGGCTAGCAAAACGAAGGTTTCGCAGCCAACACAAACAACAACTGTTGAAGAAAAAAGAGCTGATTCAATGGAAGAAGGCAACAGCAGCAGTACAGACTCTACGTCTTCAAACTCGAGTTCTGAAGAGTGACATATGGGGAAAGCAAAACAAGTGGCGATCAATGCAGTTACTTTGTTGCCACAAACCCATTTACAATAGTATTTTGATTGTAGCCTAGCTTTGAAGATAAGAAAGGTAAGAAAAATACTACAAAACCTTCACAACCGACAGGGGACCACCCAGCTTTGCTCATGTCAATTGTGCGCATTGATAATATTGTCCGTAACTCATATATGACCTCATATGCAGCATACAAATCCAGCAGTATGATTGCTAATGTATACGTGGATGTTGTCATTATGTTGTCTATTCATTTGATCGACTTGCATTTATTTTGTTAGCTTACCTGATCCCCACAAACGCTGACATGTTTTTTCCATCAAACATTTGCAGATATGTATGCATATTCATAAATTGAAACATCATGTCTAACATTTTCTAACATGCTTACGTACATTGCTACATGCCAATATGAGCTTTGGATGTTTATATCAATTCCCTTTGGGTGCATGGCGCTACCACTTGCCAACAAAAAGGCTCGGTGTACCAAGGGCTGTGGTTGAGAATGGTCAAGGCCTATGGTGAATACTTTATTATGGTTTACAATCATTTTCAACCACCAATAGCCATAAGTATCAACCATAGCTTGATTACTGCCAGCTATGCTCCCCCCAGATGTAACTAGAGTTCCCTATGGTGTTACATCTACGCTGATCATAGCTTCTCGTTTCCCGATATTTCCTGACCAACATGAACCTGAGTTTGGGAATGGCAGGTGCTGAAGGGGTCAAGAACCACTTGTGATGCCCAGATTTTCACCGTAGTAACCAGCCCTTGAAGCTGGGTGAAATGACCCTATAATCATACGGAATATCGGCCAGGGGGCCACATGCTAGGCAGAGTGCTGTATATTTTGAACGTTCTGCGGTATTTGGTTGCGCTTCAACCCAGCAATGACCTACACCCACCATTCTTGCAGAGTCACCTAGATCAAAGAGTGATACAGTTCAGGTAGCCAGGCCAACATGGCTGCGGATATTTGTTTGCGATCATTGGGACTTGTGTCACACGACAGGTTTTGTTCCTTGTGATTGTTGGTTTTCCTAGGCGACCATTTGTGATTTTGACCTCCAGGGTTCTTTGTTTTAGTGAGGTAGCAGGTGCTTGGGATTTGTTGCAAGATGTTTCAAGTCCCATTCCCAAATGACGACATGGCTCCACTAAGGAAACTTGTGTTCCCATGGTGTTTAGTTTTGAATTCATCCTCTCATAGTCAATAAGGCTTGCTTGTAACTAGTAATGTGATTCAGCAACATCGGTAAACTCACCATGATTCAGAAACATGTCCCCCTAATTACGTGTGTTGGCATTGAACTATTGAATCAAAACTATAATTTGTCATTACTAAGCATCACTATCCATCACTCACAATCATTGACCATCAATCAGTCATGATTGAACATCATTCACCATCAATGAAACATCAATAAACCGTCATCTATCATCATTAACCACTTCAAAGTAGTGCATCATTAACCATCAATTGTTGCTTCCCACAACCCCGTTTTGCCATACACAATTTGCTGTCCCCTGCAAGAAGCGGGGGGATGGCAAGAGACATTAACCATCATAAACCACCATGAACATCCATAAACCACCATAAACCCTCAGAAACCATCATAAACCATCATTAACCATCATTAACCATCATTAACATGGACATATTTCATGTTGCTGTAGCCAAGGCAAGGCGTGGCCATTCTCAGCGGCGATGTGTGGATGGTGGGAAGCCCCAAGCGCCGGGCACCGTTTTGGGGCACGTAGCTACTGGGGCGTTGCCGCAGTGGGGCGCCATGTTCAGTTCGCCATGGTGGTACCTACTCACCATCCAAGCATAGGCACTGAAATATATGGTAAACAAGTGTATGAATAGGATTTATAGGGGATGATGAGGATTAAGCATCCAATCATAGCGACTAGGTTATAGTGGTTAGTGATAGGAATTCTAATGGCTATAATAGCAAGGATTCATGGGCGATAATCACCAATAATAATGGTGAAATTACTATAAATGGTTATCGAAGGATGGTTTAGGGGTACCCCTATTTTGAGAAACCACCATATTACCACGGAAAGCCAAATGTGTCCCATTGTTCAACGTGTAAAATTACCTGATTATGTTTTGAGACACATATTGTTTTGATCATATGCATATGCACATGTTTGATACATGTTTGTATTTTTATTTTTTGATTCATTTGCGTTTAGTTTTGCATTTGTTTGTTTCATCTATTTCTTTACTTATGCATTTGTATATGCATATATACTTATATTGCTGAGAGTGCACACTGTATATAGAAGTGCATGTAGTGTGTTGCTTCTTGTTTGTTGTTGGTCATGATTGGTGTTGGACAGACCGGATAGCCAGCAAGTCCCATAGCTTGAACAAGTTGTTTTCATTTCAGCCTTCACGTTGTAAACCTGGCTACTCTACCGATAGAGTACCGTAGGAGGTTCTGATGCTTGGTCGGGATGTTTTTTTTGGCAAAGCCAGCAGATGAGAATCTGCGAAATGACAATACCAATCCCCGGCAGCCTGAGAAAACATGATTGAAGCCGGGGACACATGGAAAGCAGCATCCACACGTCAAGACCAAAAAACTTGAAGATGAAGCAAAGCGATTGTTTTAATTAGAGAAACTTCCAAATGCATCTACCATAGCCACAACCATAGCCATAGCCAGTATCATGTGCACCCAAGAACATCCATCAGCCGCAATAGCTACAATACGCACAACAACCACTAATCAATAACCGTTAACCATGCTTCACCACTGTTTATTGTGATTATTGTAGCCGCTAAATGATCCTTAACCACTATTGACCATCACTATGGCAAACCATTATACAATCATAACCACCATTAGCCATTAGTATCCATTGGTTATCAACCATCAAGTCCATCAATGAACCAACCTTGTCGCCTCGCAGGTTGAGCTGTGCAGAGAGCTGGGTGCGAAGTCTGCTGTGTGCGGTCGCCCAGTTCTGAAGGTTTCGGGCCTCGGGCCCGTGGCAGACGATGATTAAGGATGGTCAATCATGGGTTAATGACGGTCGATAATGTTGGTGGATGATGGCTAATGATGGATGAATAAAGGTGAATCATGTTGGTTGATGATGGCTAATGGAGTAACGAGAAATTGGTGAATGATATGTCGGCTAAGGTGACGGGTGCATGATGGCCTTTGACGAGTTTATATCTATCAGAGTTCTTGATGGTGTATGATGTATATATTGGCGAGATGTCCGCTAGTTGGTCGCAGTATAGCCGTGTGCAGTTCTGTAGTTCCTAGGTGCCCCGGGTGAGATATTGGCATCCGCACCAACTGACTTGTCGCTCAAGAATCTTGTTACGTTTGTTCATTGGCAATGATATCATTGTCATTCCAATTGACAGAGATCATCAATATGTTGATCCTTCAGAACCGTTGCTAACCATTGTTCACAATTGCTAGCCAATTTGCATCAATATTGCTGACCAATATGAACTATATACCATTGCTCATCAATGTTGACAACTGTTCATGATTGTCAACCATCAGTCCTGACTGTATTTGACATAGGATGAATCGAGAAAGTCATGTGTGCATCATCACATGCATGTGACGGTTCAGTCAAGTTTTTGTTTCTGAGATGTTTGTCATGGTTGGTCAATCGGTTGATATTGTTTGATCGTGGTGGAATGTTGTACAATACTTGGGACTGGTTGAAAATTGCTGACTGATGCTCACAATGTTTTTTGGGGTTAAACACAACTGATGGTTAATGGTGGTTAAAGTTGTGTTTGGTGACAGTGAATTGTTGATTTTTGGTGGCTGAGGCTTGGCCAGGAGAAACAATGACAGAATACCGGGTTATACCACCTTTGTTGTACCTATAGGAGCCTTTATCAGCCTTCAATGTCTATGAACCCGGTAGAACTGGGTCATGTCTAAAGCCCGTTTTGTTTTCCTTCGTCCGTTGTACCAGGTTTGTGACAGACGTGGACGGTGTTTTCACCAAGTCTCTTGGCAGATTTCTGGTACGGTCACGACCATGAGGTGAAACCACAGAAAAACCAGTGATTTACAAATTTGAATCTACGGAAATTTGATAGATTATCCTGCAGTGCTGAACGGGGATGGGCCTATCATTTGAACACCTTCGGTATATTCATGCAAGTGGTTCCCAAAACTGAGGGTTTACCCATTCCAAAGATAAGCGTGGCCATGTTGGGTCATTGGTGGTGCCGAATCAGCCACATGACCGGGCATGTACTGATCTGGCCGAAGTACAATTTCTGTGCTTGGTTTAAGGTGAGTGTCAGATATGGCCCATGTTTGTGTTCAATGCCACCCTTCATGTGGATGTGGATGGCCCATGTTAGTCAGATTTGAGAAATGACGTGGTCCCACTTGACCACCAGCCAAAGCTTTAGTTGGTATTGGTAAAAGGCTCATACCATTTGATGTGATTGTGAAACACTAGCTCGTAACCCATGAAATGAGACTAATCCCTTCGCCCTAGCGTGAACAACCTTCCAACCAATTCATTTCCTCAAAGCTAGGGTTTCTGGAAAGGTTGTTTCGTTTATTTTATGTTAAGGTGATGGGATCACTTCAATTCACGGCCAGTTCCGATTTGATGGGCGGGACTAGCGACTTTGTATGTCAACATGTCAGCTTTTTGCCCAGCTGAACTCCGTCCGAGCTGAACCACCAGTTCTGGCCATGGTGGACTGGATGCCGAACAATCCGCGGGGTGTTGCGACTCCGAACTAAGCATCGCTAAACAGCTCATCAAGCAGCTTCTGAAGCATTAAATTTTTCATGAGAAACCACCAACGACACCTCCGCCGCGCCACAGCTGGTCCGGTTGAACCAGGCCTCCGACAGAACCCGGGGCCGAGTTGGTGCCAGAGATTCTCTTGGACAACAAAGGCGAGCTGGAGTTGCGAGGCGCGGTACTGGGGCGCTGTTGGGCTTCAGCTTTGAAAGGAGGGGTTGACATCTTGTTGAGCCTTTTACTCTTGGTGCTTCGGTTGGAAACAGCAACAAGATCGGGACCCCCCAAATCATCCTTCATCATCCTTCATATCAACCATTGATTGCCAGTAAACCAACCATTTTTGGCTTCCTAATTTTGAGAAACACCCATGTTTGATTGATCATGATTGCCCACATGACCTGGTCCGAGTACCTGTTTCCATCCACTCGCAATTCCTACCGGAGCAATTATAAACCCATTGTATAACCAGCAATCATCAGCATTTTTATCCAGAACTTCCTCGGACTTATACCATTTTTTTGGAGGCGTCGATGACCGGAAACCAGTGCCTCAAGCTGGCTTCCACACCCAACCACTGGCTCAGCTGCTGAGGCGTGTCCATGAACACGGCCTCGCACGATGTCACGGGTGGTCTGAAGGTGGCACCCGGGCGCTGTGGGAGACCGAGCTGCGGAAAACATCAGCTGTTTGATCTTCCTAAGCAGCAAAGAATGACGAAACCCAACCATTCAGTTTGAATCAATCATCCCCTAACCATCTATTAATCACTAGTAACCATCTATTAATTGCTAATAATTAAGCATCAATTAACATTCATTATTATAATCTAGGACAGTATTTTAGAAGATATTCCTGAATTAATTTTGAAGGCATCTTCTATAATAGTGTCCCGGGGTCAAGCCCCCGAGAGCCCCGAGAGGACCATGCAAAAAGTCGACGAACTTTTCCAACATATCCACCGGAGGGACCAGGGACGGAACCTGCCCCGAGCACATAATATCTTCTATTTGATTTGTTTGGGGACACCTCCAATGAGAGACCCTCTAAACAGCTGGGGTTTTGTCAGACTGTCGTGGCTGAACAGGGCTAGTTTCCAAGTAGTCCCAGGCTCCCAAGGTTCCCAAGGTTCCCAAGCATGGTTCCCGAGTACATAGGTAGAGAGTCTGCTAGTGGAAACAAATAGAAGATATTAATACAGTTATCTTCTATCCTTTGTGTTTTGGGCCCCTGTCATGAGAATTCCTGAGGAATCTGTTGTGTTTTCAGCACAAGGGATGTCAGTTAGTTCCCAAGAATGATTTTCAATTGGAGACCCGGGGGATAGACTAGACGCTAGGAACAAGAGACAGAGAGAGAGAGAGAGAGCGAAAACTTCTATTTGAAGAGATGGTGATGGGTTTTCAGCCGGTCCCCTCAAGAATATCTTCGATTTGAAATGGTTTCATGTACCACCGTCCAAGAATATCTTCTATTTGATTTTTTTTCCGGGATATCAGGAAAGCGTGGTTTTTTTCCACATGATTGCAAATATTTCACCTGCACCGGGCCCCGGTGGGAAGTCTGCAATTTCTCGAGGTACTTTTTGCACGTCCCTATTATTTGCCAAAGAATGATCTCGCCACAAATATGCAGGAATTCCGCCTTTCTTCTATTTGACCGGGCTTCAGGTAATATAGAAGATATTATCTTCTATTTGTCCGAATTTGGGGAAATTGTGGAATATCTTCTATATTATCTGAATTTGGGCAAATCTCCAAAACCTGAATCTTCTATATTATAAATTCAGCCAATATCTTCTATAATAGTGTCCCGGACTATAACTATATCTATTCAGCATTAATTGTCCATATCATATGAGGGTTTCTGAAAATATGGGGACCCCAAAAAATGGTTATTTTGGCACTTACCGTGTCGGGTGCTGGTTTACTACTATAGATGACTACTATTGGATGATTTGAGGACCCCTTTTTTGAGAAACCACCATATAGTGATCCTCCCCTAACCATCCTTTACAAAAATACGAGAATCCCCGACGCCTCTCATCGTTTCGCCAGGCAAAGCTGGAAAGCGCGGCCGATGTGTTGAGAGGGGCGCCCAGTGTACAGGTGCCCCGTGGGTTGCCGCAACGTGCGATGGGATGGTGCCATGGTGAACCCAGGCGCGTGACACGGATGCTTCGATGATGGATCACTGATGGCTGAATCATGTTTTAATCTTGTTTCATGATGGTTTCCAGATCATGAATATGGTTTTAGAATTAATTGATTTAGATGTTTTGAGCTTAATGATGGTTTCCAGAATGTCTAGGCTGGTGAACTATTGCTAAATGATCCTGTTTACAAGCGGGTCGTGACAAGCTGCTGGATGTTTGAAAATGAGTCATCAGCAGGTTCTGGTTTTTTGGATCTGACAGCTGACTGGTTGGGAGCAATGGGACAGTTCGCAGTTCAGCTCTCGGAGAGCAATTGCTGGAAGGGCGCTGATCCTCACATCATGGACGCTTCTGATCGGACGCTACGTGCTCACTTTCTGCCTGCTGGCCTCCCTGACGAATGCTTCGGTGTACTATTTGACCATGGACACCAGAGGTCATGCGAAGCTATACGTATCGTTGAGGGGCATGGTGCTGGGATCAACGCCCATGTCAGCACGGAACTCATTGTTCGCAGCCATCTTGATGGCTTCAAACGTGGTCGCTACCATGATGGCGGTGGTAGCGTTGGTGATAGCTGCTGAGACAGAGACTAACCCATCACCTGTCACAAAGAAGGCCTTAGCTGCTGCGGCGCATGCGATCGAAGGTCAGACGGTTCCGTGTGGACCAGAAGTCCTAGAAAGTTGCGATCCCAAGTCTTGCTTGACATTTGCCGCATCTAGTATGAGAATATGATCATGTGATGATCATGTATTTCGGAGGAGTTGTTCAGATGGTCCGTAAATGCAGGGGACTTATCGTGTTCCTGGATGCACTACTTTAGATCTTAAGCCGGAACCCTCTTAAACAAGACATCACTATCAACCAACCATTCGGCCTACCAATTGTTTATAGTGTTGGTTGGATGCAAGGGTGACGATTTAGAGTATTCAGAAGGGTTCACTGACTGTGATGTGGTTAACCTACCTATTGATACACCGGGATGTGAGCGGTGTTTTTTTTTGAAATCGCCTTCGCGAAGGCTACGCGAGGCCGTTTTTGCTGAAGGGTAGGCTACGCGCTGGCTACGCGGTAAGCGGAACTCCGCGGGAGGCTACGCGAGGTCACTTTTACTGCAGAGGTAGGCTACGCGGTGCCTACGCGTAATAGTTCCCCTACGCGAAGGCTACGCAAAGCTAAAAAACTGCAAACGTAGGCTTCGCGGTGGCTACGCGGGACATTGACACCAAAAAAAAAAGTACTCATGTGAGCGATTGTTAAACAGGAATTATTGATATCTATTGACCAAGATTTATTAACTATGTAAGTATCTTTATTGACCAAGATATTGATCATAGTTATCTATTGACCTATTGAACTGATCTATTGATATCTATTGTTCATCAGTTGTAATTCACAATTAACTATGATACAGCCTGGATATTCAGGAAGATTAGCAGCCATTGGCAGCATTGATGAAATCTATCTATCCATGAATTGACCACCATTGTGAGCCTCAATTTCACTTGTTTACCCTCTGGCAAACTAAAAACCATCAATTTGAGGAGGCAAAACCATTATAAATAGTGGATGTTCTACTTTCAGGTTAGAGACTGCCGGAGTGCATTGACTCTTGGGTCAACCATTAAACATTTGGTTCACCATCACCTCACTGGTGGCGGCGCCAGGCTGTCTACATCGTGAGGGCAGGCAGCAGCGCTGCTGCCGAGGCAGGTCGGCGTGTCGCGACATGAATGACAGCTGGCTATGGGTCAATATTAATCAACCGATTTTCTAGGGATGATAACCAACCAAATCATCGGGAAAACAATGGTGAATGATGGGGAACCAGGGGTGCAGGGTTTCGACCCACAGCCAGTGAACCATGGTGAATTACTTCGAGATTATGCATTCACCAGTCAGAATTCTTGGCTTATCAATCATCATGTGAGGGATTATTAGTTATCAATGAACCATCATGGTAGTGGATATGACTGGTTAGTAGTCACCACAAGCATCCATGATGGTGAGTATGCCTGGTTGATGGTCATTCATGGCCATGGTCAAGCCACATTAACCATCACAAGGACGATTCTCACCATTTAGGTAGCAATATGACTGGATTGCGGAAGATGATGGCTACCCTCTAGTAATCTGACGAATCAGCGAATGGTCCACCATTTCTAGATGTTGTACCTGTTGCGAATGTCTACATGTTGATTACAAGAGGGTAATAGGCATTAATGGACACTACTGTGTATGGCTATAAGGGTTGCTTTGCTCTCTTGGTAGGGCTATTTACTATGGCTATATCCCAACTTACCACCAACCAGATGATCGCTGATAGCAATTGAGAATCATTTGTATTGGTTTGTGGTCAGTGAACATTCGGGGCAGGCTGCTTAACAACAATCATGATTAAATATCATGCTCATTTGATGCTGCATATCTAGGAAATTATAGTGAATGACCATTTATGATCTTGAATACTTGATGGTTGAGAATAGTTACCACAGGTACACGCCAATAGCGGTTCGTGAATGATGCTTGATTCATGGTGATCATTTGTGCGATCGGATGGGGAGCCAAAAGTACTTGAGAATAAAGATTAGTCGTGAATATCAATGCTTGACAAGGATCAGTAGTGATCAATGATAGTTGGGAAGAAGGAACAAGAGATATATGATTATTATATACTATGTCTATGTGGTTACCATTTTTGTTTACGAACCATCAGTAAAAGAAATCGCAACAGGCCAGTCAATACTGAGAGATCCTACGCGTACTAGTTGATAGTGTTTGTTTTAAATGTTTCTCAACCATAGGGTGCCAATATTGATTAGTATTGAAATGGCCTAGGTGAATGATGATCCATGTCAATAGTTCTGATATGTTATGACTACCTACCATATTTTGCGATCATGCAGTTGTGACTCTTCTTATGAATAATAATGAAGCATTACAGAAGTGGAACATCAACAGTTTGGGTTTGGGCCAAAACATGTGAATATTACATTCCAACACGGCTAGGTTTTTTTCACGGTGTGACCAGAAGCTGCCATGCTTCCTGACTAGCAGTGCAGCTCCGTGGGCTTGTCCATACCTTTGACCTCGGAATTTGCATGGTTTCCCCTGAGACCAGAGTTGATATGTCGACAAGTGTTGCTAGCTGCACTACCAACTCATAGTAATCAACCAGGTAGGATGACTATGGATAGTCCAGTTAGCAACACTTGATACTATACTCATCAACCAGTTGGAATCGCTTACCAACTCATAGTAATAACATGTGATAACCATCCATCCATTCACTACGCCAGTTTAGGGTGATTCATCCATCTATGTACCATCCATTCACTACCAACTCATAGTAGTCATCCAACCATCATCCATCCATCATTCATCAACCATCCTCCAGCGGTAGGAGCTTCACCAGCCACCGTTTGGGCAGCGCCACGGCGATGCCGCCTCTTGCCAGGCCCTCCGCGGAAAGGCTCCAAAACAAGGCCAAAACGAACTGGTTGCTGTAGTTGCTCATAAGTTGTCTACTAGTTGCCGTAGTTCAAAACTACAATAGTAGTAACTACTGATTTCTATAGTTGCTGTAGTCAAAATACGATTGTAGTTGCTGTAGTTGGTAATGGTGTTCCTAGTGATTGATGATTTGTGGTTACTAATGGTTGATTAATAGTGGGTGATTCAACCACCGACCAGGAAAATATGGGTACACCACTCCGGTAATTTGACATGGCAATTGAAAGTCACCATTTTTGAAAGAGAGAAACCCTGGGAAATGGTCCATTCATGGTGGATTTTTCGTTGCCATGTTAAATTACCAGAGGGTATGTACCAAACTAGTGGTACCCCAACAACCTTTGGTTTAGAATAGAGTTCCATTATAAATGGCCATATCGGGGGTCAATAATTTTGACCCATACCCATACAATGAGAATATAATAATGAAAGCCAGCCAGTACATTAAGAAGATATTGAATAATAATCTTCATAGTAGCCAGTACTATAATAAACATATAATGATTTGTATTTTTTCATATACTGGCATATACTGGCAAGTATATTGTTTGAACAAATCATATAATGAGAAATTGATAAAAATACGGTTTCAAACTAGCATATACTGGCAACAGCCAAACAGTATGAAAGTATATATAATAAGAAAATACCTGCTTCAGTAAGAAAATAGCAGTTGAAACAAGAAATTACCTGCTTCACAGTATTCTCTGGAAGTGAAAAACAACACTGGCAGGGGGATGATCCAATCGAAAATGGTAGTATTATGCAACACAGGGCATGCTCCAGTAGATCAACATTGGCGATGCACAATCAATCATATATTCAGTTGGTTTCACTCAATGTTCCCCACATTTGGTTAACATAGCGATTTCGCATTTCCAGATTGGCTTGCTACAGGATCATCCTTTGATCTCCAATTGTCCACCCTTTGCGCGACCTTTCCCTGCTGCAGGTACAACGCTGAGACGCGGCTGATGGCTTTGCAATGCTTTGCAACCTGCGATGGCCGTGTGTCCCTACGCTCCATGCCATGAACTAATGCTGGTTGATTCATTGTGAAAAAGGCTATGGGTCATTATTACTCAACCAACCAAGGGGGATTAACCACCAAGAATAGTAGGGAAAACAATGATTGATGATAGGGGAACCAGGGGTGCAGGCTTTTCACCCATAGCCATAATATGAGTTAACGATGGCTAACAATGGGTGAAGAAAGAGCAAATTCTCATCATAGCTCAAACATGGCTAAGATGGAGAGACCATCATAATTGATTTCTAACATGAGCTTTTCATTGAAACAAATACTGAGGGACAACAACAAGGATCAGCATTGACCATTATCGATGATTGGTAAGAGGGAATAACCAAGTAAGTTGACCAATGGCTGGATGTTTTTGTGGATGCCAATGAGTTCTGCAGGGTTCATCATGACCGAGAAGAGCAAACACAACGATCTGCCAACCACTGTATTGGGTTGCTTTGTCAGAGGTATTCAGGTATTCTTTGCAAACTGTTGAGCCCTATACCCCAGGTAGCATAAACCATGGTTTCCAACCACTTTGACGTTGATCTGTTCTACTCATTGTGATGCTCAAACCTAACGACAGTGGATGGGATAGCTACTTGGTTTGGGAAACTTACCTTTTGGTAAACCAGCCTGGAAGTGGAAGATCCACCCGTTCTAGGTTACTTTCTCAATCAAAACGGCGATGTTTAACTTCCACGTTAGTTTTCCGAAGGGCGAGCATGCTGTCATGTCCACTCATCGAATGATGCGCTGGTATACCCTATGGTCGCTGAAGGTGTTGTTGGCTGGTTTGGACAGTGGGCTATTTGTCAGAACTTATGTTTTCTGGCTTAGAGCGCTTTATGATAATGCATCATGAACATGGCAATAGAACATCCACCAATTGTTGATGGTTTTCCAGGGGTTCTCCATAGAAGATATATAATGGTAATTAATCTACCACAGGCTACCACCAAACCCGCAGAGATAGGATGCAACAAAGGCTCTTGAGATCGCTGCACAAGGGGACACAGGGCAGGGATGGTTCTCTCTGAAAACCGGAGACACCCCCGGCCTCCACGCAACGGTTGAGCAGGTTTCCCACAGCCCAA
>VSDK01001946.1:55521-89143 GCA_009767595.1 Symbiodinium kawagutii | reverse complement strand
CCCGGCCTCCACGCAACGGTGCAGCAGTTTTCCCACAGCCCAAGAGTCAGACGATCAGTTCACAGCTACGAGGCTTGATTCCTGTGGACGATTCACTAAATTAATGGAATAGTACTCAATAACACTAAGTATTAATTACTATAGATTATTGATTATCAGCCCCATTGGCTTGATTCAATAGGAATGTATTGGTTGATTGTTAAGTCAATAATGATACTATTAACATTAAGAATGTGTTGGCTGTTGACTATTATTATATGATATAATACTGACTTGATAACGCGTCATACTATTAACAATAGGATATTGACAGTACTGTATTGTTATATACTCCTATTGACCGTTGTTCTAAAATATTTGACTATTGCCTCAAAAAATATCATCCTGGGAATTCTAGAACAATACATTGCTAAGAAAACCTTCATTCAATTCTCACGAGAAATGCTGTATGAATATTGTCGTGAACCAAGAATTGATGGTGGTCCCGTAATCCATTGGTTGCTGTTCGCTTGCAGCACGGGGCAGTCAGGCAGCTGGAGACCCCCTTCAGTTCTTCAGTTTTTCCGCCGCGAAAGGCACGGCAAGAGCCCTGAAAAAGAAAGCAAAGAATCCGCTGCGACGCAGCTTTGTGCGAGTGGCAATGGTGAGCCTGGCATCGGCGCAGGTTCATTTCTCATCATGTTCCTGGTCTGGGGATGTGCGAACATCGTCCTCTTCAACTTGTTTCTGGGCGAAAGCTGGGGCCAGGGGAGGTAAAGTCGCGAGGCGTTTGCCATGGAGATTCCTCATCAACCAACGAGGACCCAACTTCGGAAACACTGTGCAGCTGCTTGGCAGCTGATGCTTCAACCACAGTCATCCATACGAAACATAGTCAATGGTTGTTGACAGTTCGTAGAGAGTGGTTGCAAATATGGTCAACTGATAATGATAGATGATAAAACAACATTATACAACTATATTTGTGTTCCAAAATGGTCATCACCATGGAGTCATGCTTACGGGCCGGACGTTGTGGCACCACAACTGGCCCAAGACGTAGGTGTGTAATCTTGTTGTGGGTGAGGACCATCAATGGACTATCAATCACTAATGGCTTAGCTTCACCAACTAGCTAAGTGATGGTTGATGGGGATTGGTTTCACTACTAAGGTCACTAGTAAGGGCTTCATTTCACCACCAGTAATGGCGTAGTTTCACCAACTATCTCCTTGGTTCACCCTTGCTGTCCCATGATGCTGTGTGACCCTATCATTTTGTACGCGCTTTTGACGTCTTCCCAGAATCCTTACAATGATCTTGTGAAAGTAGCATGGCATTGATTGTTTAATCATTTAATGATCAATGCAATGATTTGGACTTTGCATTCAGATCAGAGCAAAACAGGGAGCAGGGGCAGCCAGCGAATTCACCTGGCGAAATGGCAACCCGCATCGAGGTTCTTCTCCTTTCTTCCGAACATGCTGTACATGTCACAAAGGCCCCGGATCAGCTGCGACGTTTGTTGTGTGGCGGAGGCTACTGCAAGGCGGTCGTTTTTTGGAATCGCCGATGTCATGGTCACATCAACTATTATCATCCAACCATTGTTTGTAGTTATAAACAGCTATAATATCAACTGGGATTGGGTACCATGACCCATCCCCTAAAATATCATCAACTAAGCCGCTTATGTTTGGGCTGGGCTGTTCGAAGGGTGGATTTGTGTCCAGGCTTGAGATGGAACAGCCCTTTGCGTTTGTGGTGGACAACTTGCTGATGATCTTCAACTCCATTCTGCAGGCGCCAGCGCGGGGACTCTACAGGACAGTGGATGATAGAGTGGTGCTAGTGCCATTGGCCCCCAAAGCCATCATTTCTAATGGGTCATAACGGTCATAACTGATGTGAAAACATACCATGACATACCAATTTTGGGGTTTGGGGGGCTCATGGTACTGGGCCAATATCTGTGCGACACAGTTGATGGTCAATAGAAGGTCGCAATGGGCGCTAGAACCCGGGATGGACACACACAGAGCAGCGGGATGTACTGAGCTGAAGTCGCAGACGGCACCACTCTCTACATGGTGTATTCGCAGCTAGGGACCCGCCTAGACTTGTTGGTTTAGTGTTAGTAAAAGTAGTAAAAACAGATGATTTGGGGGTACCCCTGTTCTGATAAACCACCAATATAGTGCGGAATGTTCATTGTTGTCGGTGTATCCCAAGTGTTCATGTTCACTACTAATTATTATCCAAGATTACCATTGTCTCTCTGGCACATTACACCCCCTGAGATCTACAGATGTTGATGTTTCTACACATCAGCTCTTGTGCAAATGACCTTGTACTTCTAAAAACTATCCTGGAGTAGATAGAAGATCCCTTATTGGACCCGCAAGGCTGGCAACTGGTCTAAAAATTGGTCTAGTCAGCATCCTGATGAAATGATACGGTGCTGGCTGATGCTGGCTGATGCAGGCTGTCCAACCAGCTGTGGCCCCCTGGGCTGAGCCTGGCCAGGCTCAGATGTGCTTACGCGCCCGACAAGTCTTAGATCAGGCGGTGTCAGCGATGTGGACTCTCAGTAGCAGCAGTAGGAGGAGGAGTACAGGAGGAGTAACTGCAGCCAGCAAAGTGTTCTAGTGGTTTAGTGAGATTATCAATACTAGGCATCAAACAATATTAACCCCTTGTGACCACTCAGAAAAGACATTATTTTCTGCAGGGAAACATTGGGAAACCATGATTTTAGTTGGTAATACTGTGTTATGCATAGCTGCATAGCTACCCAACCATGGCATTTTGGTGCGCCATGGAGCAAATCCATGTCAATGTGTGCCATGGCAGTTACATGGGCAGGGGATGGCTTGACCCTGGTGGCCACCTTCCGACGATTTGGCTCGAACTGCTGTGCCAGAACTCTTTGTGCCACGAATCGTCCCCGAAATTGAGGACCCCAGAGCCATTGCTTACAGCTCGGTTCCACAGGTGCACCACTTGTTTGAAAACTTGAACATGTCAGGTAGGTCGACCTTCTGTCACCAAGCAGCCCGGCCCATCCTCTAAAATTCCTGAATAAAAGGACGGACGAAGATGTCAAACCGAAGTCAAATCCCTTTGTTGCCTACCGGTTGACTTCACCTGCGTGAGATTGCCCCAAGAGCTCTCACCATAGACATAGCACACGATAAAAGTCCAGGATATGGGACCATGAATAATCTACAGTCCCAGCACTTATGCGAAGCAATGCTGGATATGTATACCACTTGTGGACAACCCTGTACGCTTCCCGTCCAGTAGTACCGCTCAAGAGAATCACGAGGGCTTCCAGCACTGAAGGATCCGACAAACCAGCCGCCATATTCCTTTGCTTCAAAAAAGAGATGCCTCACCATCCTCAACTCAACATCCTCAACTCAACATCCTCAACTCAACATCCTCAACTCACTCACCAACCAACCCAAAATAAGTCATGACACCAGTGCTGCTTCCACTTCTTGCAGCGCCATGGCCGCCCTCTTCGCGGCGCTGGCGGAGCTTCACAATGCGCTGGTGGAGAGCTTAAGCAGCTGCGCCATCATCGGCGAGTTGGAGGAGACGAAGCCAGAACTCATGCGCCGCTGTGGCAGCAGCGTGGTAGCGTGGGCCGTGGTGGAAAAATGGTGTGTCATTGGATGTCATTGGTGGCTTTCCCAAGCTGACTGAGGTGGTTTCCCGAGACTGGTGGAGGTGGATGGTTTTTCTAATGCTGGCAGGCCCACAGGTTTCTGACGATACCAACAGATCTGCCCTCAAGGGTGGCTGCCTGGCACCAATGCTAGTGCCATTCTCGCCATGGTCGGTGATCACAGCCGCTGTTCTAAACTCTGTTCATCAACTCATGCATTGCAACTACATGGGTCCCCATCATCGTGTTTCCAAAATTCCATTTAGGTATGATGAATGCTTGCTGAATGCTTGCTGCTTAATTCGTTGGCAAGTGATGAATACTAGCACGAATCCGTATTGCTGATGATAACCGATTGTAGGAAAATGTTGATCCTGGTTCATGGAGCTCTCTCCATGCCGCTCCATATGCCTATCGCGAGAAAACAGATCAACCAACAATTGAAAGTGATCAAGCCAAAAAATGTCTATGCATAGATCTTGTGATATGTTCAACAAGGGTCAACCAAAAAAAATGGTTGCTGTTTTTTCAAACATTGTTCATTTTCCCCAGTAATTAGTAACAAATCGTGGGTTGACTTGCGCATATTGTTCATGACGAGCTGGTGAAAAACCGCCAGCCAGTTTTGCTCGATTACGATTCCGCTGATGTTAATCATCATCAACCATGACTCAGCACTAGCCAACAATATCCAACAATATTAGCTCGATTTATAGCACTCAACCAGCCATTTTTGGGTTTTCCCATGGCTTGAGGCATCCCCATTTCGGGGCGGTTCAACCACCCCGAAATGCAAGCCTTGTAATCCTGGCGAGGCTCTGTCGTCTCCTTGGGCATCCACGATATGCCTCTGCAGCAGTGCCTGGGGTGAAGAACTGGGGCGCGATGTGGATGATGATCATGGGTGAGTTGGAGGTTTCTCAAGCCATAGGGGTACCCCCAAACTGGTTGGTTTAGTAGTATTAGTGGCTCATGGAGGATGGTTAGGGGTACCCCTATTTCGCTAAACGCCCATTTGGATGGTGATTATGGGGTGATTGTGGATTACAATGGTTGCAGGATCAATGGTTGATTTACATGGTTAATGGATGATTCGGATCTTGGTGATGTTGTGGTTAAGAATGGGTCATGGAATATAATGGGTTGATCGGGACTACAATGGTCGATGATGTTTGATACATTGCTAGTGATTAAGGCTACTAGTGATTTAAAATGGTGACAGAAACGGTGTAAGGATTGGTTTGTGTTGGTAATTAGTGTTTGCTTATCATTGCCAATTTGATATGCTGGTGAGGGTTGGTCATGCTTTTGATTCGCGGTAGCGCGTAAGCGGATGCACTTTACCGGATTGTTGTTGGGCATTGTTTGTGTGAATTTGTATGATGCAACCACATAATTATCTAATAAGATATCTGTGCTTACAATGATCAGCCTGCCTCTGGAAGTGGAAGTGTTTATCCCCATATTTTATCATCTTAATCGCTTGCCAAATCACAGTTTCTCTGGCAGACCATTTTATCATTGATCTCCCATTGCATCATTCATTATCCCTTGGTTCACTGTTGGCATTTTTTGGCAGTATGCACTCAAGGGATAAGCATTATCAACTGACTCACCACTAGTGTCCTAACAGCTGATGATGTTAATGCTTGGTGGTAGTGTGAATAGGGCGATATTCCCAGATGTTGCCACATTTGAATTGAATGGTTACGATTCGTATCATCGTCTCCTGCTGGTGTTTGTTCTTAGTTATGAGCCTATAGTGTTTGTGAGTCATGTGGGTGAGGCACACATAAGCCATCATAGGCAAACATTATAATTGACTGGCTGGTGGTTTTTAACATTTTGATTATTTTCCCTGGTGTTTATCAACAAATGGCTGGTTGACTTGCGCATATTTTTCATGACGGGGTGGTGAGCACCACCAACCAGTGATGATCAGTACAAGCCACTATTACCGTCTATAACCACTATTAACCACTAGTTCACCATGGGTGGTTCAACCACCAACCAGTTGTGGTCGTTTGTGAGTCATGTGTTGCGTAACGTGTGGCCTACTATGGAAGTTGTGACCTTGACCTCCTCCATTTGGGGGCTCCGGGCTCCTTGGACGCCAGTCCAGCTTGGGATCCAACCAAGCACCGGTCCCTGGGTGACCAGACCCGACTACATTGGCGAGCTGATCACTTGATTAGATTGTTAACATTTTTAACAACAAGATCCTCTTTATAGCTCAAACATGCATTTGGTTGGCATTGCTTATCAGCAAACTGGTGAGCTGCATGTATCAAGAAGCTGGTTCGCTTTTTGTTGATTCTTCGTGCTGATCATTGCCGAAGCATTGTTAATCGATTTGAACAACTATGCTATGTTCCACAAATGACCGATCCAACTGATTGCAATCAACCCAACTGGTGAACAGTTTTTGATCGTTTGAAACTGCTCACTTTGCAACCATTATCAATTATTGCCAACCATCAACTCCAATAATTGCCAACCATCAACTCCAACCATTGCCAACCATCAACTCCAATCATTGCCAACCATCAAGCAACCCAAACATCAACCAACGATGACTCACCATCACTTTTTCCAGGTCAAGCGCTGCAGTAGTGCAACAAGTGGAGATTCCTCCAATCGAAGCTTGGAATTCGTCTTGGGGGCGCAAGGCGGTTCATGAGCTTGGTTGATGGTTGATAAATTGTGTTTTTTTTCACTGGTTGAATGGTGGTTTGTGATGGTTGATGATGGTTGGTGAATGGTGGTTTGATGATGGTTGGTGTTTGGTTACGGTCATTGTCCCTGGTCATGCACCCTTCTATTCCATGGTTATATGGTTGTAGATCAAAATTGGGTACTGTACCCAAACAACCGGTGATTATATTGGTTGATTTCACAGATTTCCATTAAAAATGGCCACGTTGGGAGTTAAGAATTTTGACCCATACCCATATGTTGGTGATGCTTATGGTCGTTGTTTTCTTTCACCACCCTTCATCCCTCGGATCGGCCCTGGGCTCGGGCCAAAAAAGGATATCAAATGGGGAACGGGCCGTGCTAGGAGATCTTTGCTGTGATTCTTGGGGATGGTGGGTGACCCAAGCCGGTGATCTCCCCGGATGGGGTATGATGGGGTCATAGGCTTCTATTGAAGGTGAATGGTGGTGATCAAGCACGTCATGCGAGCTGATTTTGGGGGATTTCTGCTTGAAAGACATGACATGACATGACATGACCGATTATCGGTTGAGGCGGTTCCACAACACCAGGGGCAACTGTGAATCCCTGGCCTGACTTTTTTCACCCAGTGAAGTGGTGCTTATTTTCCGCCGCTGATAATTAATTGTAACATTTGCAGTAATCATGATGAATCCGGCATGTAGCGTCAATATCAACCATATTATTACTTGTCAATGTCAGTCATTAATCACTAGTTTGAATATCACTATTCGGATCATGATATACTAGTCCCCGATATCACTCTTCCACTAAATAGAAGTGGTCATGATCACTACTGATTGTCCCTGGTTACTAGTTATTAATCTATTATCAGAGATGAGTTTCACTTCATCACTTTATCACTTCATACACAATGATACATCAATCGGTGAATGACTCTACACTTCACCGATATTTCTTCATTTATCAATATCAGCAAGTATGTATCGATATCATTCATACTGGGCCTAGTAGGTTAGATAACTAATAGTAATTGTAGTTTTTACTTTTATTATAGTTTATATTCATAGTAGGTTGGCCAGTAGCAGTTATCAACTAGGCGGTTGATGATGGATCACTCGTAGAAGGTGGGCCTGCCGATTCGTTGGTGAACGACCTTTCCTGAGGGCCGCCCGGCGCCTCCAGAAGGGATGCAACTCTTTTTCCCAGGTGGGAAACCGGCGTGGATCCGTGGATGTGGGCATAGCTCACCGTAGTAATGGCTATAGCATGCAGAGTGCTAACCCGCTGAACTAGTCATCCATGGCTATTACCTCTCACAGTTGGTTATGGTAGATATAACTGGTTGGTATAGATGGTTGACTTCAGTTGATTAAGGAAGTATGCTGTAGTTATGCCAAAGTCACTATAGTTGGTAGTTCACTGGGTTATGTGCTTCAGTATGTTACCCACTATAGCATAAGTCTTAGTTTTGAACTAAAGCAACTAGCAATTACGCTAGATATAAATGATTATGAATAGCTAGCTTGTTCAATGGCCTATCTTAGCCAACTTGTGACTAGGGGGTGTACTATATGGGAGAAGCTTTTGATAACTCCACCAGTAGTGACTAAAGTTAGGGAAGACAATGGCCTAGGTAGTTTGATCCTCGCTTAAAACTATGCAGATCCAGCAGATCGAATGGGAGTCCAGTCCCAATGGGAGTCCAGTCCCACATGGTTTCTATCGTATCAATGGGTTGGCCAAGGGTAGCACCATGGCTTGCACCACGCTTCAATGGCCAACCAATGTGTTAAGCACTACAGTAGTAGCCATCATCAGGAATCCATCAACAATCCATTAAGCAAGCTAAAACAACCCATCAACACGAAATCCCCAAAAAACTACATGGTCAATTCATGACTCATGACCATGGACCATCTAACCATGCCATGGAATACCATGTGGGATCCAACCGATGGCAATCCAGGGACCATCCACCGGCAGTTCACCAGGCTTCAAATGGGACACCGCCCTGGTGAACTTGTCCTGCGCTGAGCTGGCGGTCTATTGCTTTGAGCATTTGATCAGCGCCGGTGGCCTGGTAAACGACCTGCCAACGGTGATCCTTTGACAGATGTAGTGGTGAAGTATGATGAATTCAACGAATGAACCACTAGATTATACTAGAATCACTTGATGTAGTGGTTCAGCTTAGTATTCTTTAACAAGTTAACCACTAGATGTAGTGCTTCACTATCATGAGCGTTTTGACTATGAATCGATTCTGATTAATCTGGATCATTGATTCTGATGCAGCGGTCAATGTTACACAGTGTTGATGAATCCTCAATGAGGGTGATAGATTCGGGATGCAGTATCATGCGCAGTCAGAAGTTGGCTTTCTTTTCGGCTTGTTATATAGCTTGTTTGAAGCACCATTTACTTGGGTGCTAGACCATGACCTGGTACATAGATCAAACCAGGAAACTGGCACAGCCGCAAAATTCCGAACTAACAAGCATTGGTGGATGATGAATCATATAGACTAGAAATCCAGTGGCCACGGGGTGCTTCACATGGCTCAGAACACCGGAATCAGTTGACCTGGATTGGCAACAAAGGTACCAATCATTGACGAATTCCCGGCAGCTCAGGTACTCCAACCGTTTGCACCTTGGTCACCCTTGGTGCTTCCTGGGCACCAGCCATCTGCATGGGAAGCGTGTGGCGGCTGGTGGTTACTTGGCGAAGCTAAGTGCTGAAGGCTGATGGTTCATGAGCACCCCTGGATGTGCAGTTGGACTGAATTGAGTTTTTGTGGGATATTACCAATTTGTATACACACATATGTTACATAATAGTTATAGGCACTTATTGGTTATAACAATATGTTAACTATAATTAGTCAGTGATAATAATAGTAGGTCAACCAATCACTAATAGGTCACCAGTTATATAGTTGCATAATATGTTTAATAATAGTCAATGAAAGATTATATTAGGTCTTGATTTGGGGTCACTCGATTGTGAATCATGGAAACCAATGCTCGCCATAGGTGGCTGGATGTCGACCTCTAACCATGTCTTCATGTCACAAGTCGCCTGCGCGTCGTGTGGCTGGAGGGAGCGAGGCCAGCCACAGGTATCCCCCATTCGGCTCGCCCTTGCTGTGCCAGGAGCTACCAGGGATGGCCTAAGCAAATGGCAGTATGATGAAAACATGATATGGCGAGCTGGGTCAATATTAACCAACCAATAATAAGGGATATCCACCAACAATAATAGGGAAAACAATGGTTAACTGGGGGGAACCAGGGGTACAGGGTTTTGACCCACTGCCATATGGCGAGCTGGGTCAATATTAACCAACCAATAATAAGGGATGAAGACCAACAATAATAAGGGAAACACTGGTTTTGACCCACAGCCATATTGATGAATTCTGCTATCGTGCATCCATTTTGTGGGCACCTCGACTTGAGGACACCGTTGCTAACGCATGTCCTGTTTGAAACGAAGCTAGTGTTGCATTTGGGTGCTGGGCTACTAGATGTGTTGAGGCCGAAATTTCTCGCAGTGGTATGTGCACTAAACTGGTTTTCTTGGATGTGCAGTTGTAGCTACAACTGGAATATAACCATGGCAAATCACCTGTGGTGAGTGAACTGACTCTAGTCGAGCCGGTTGCACTCGCCAGGTTCCGATTTTCCTTCATGGCAACTTTGGCCACGTTCTCACAAATGTGTGCCGTGGCAGCTGCACAGCTTGAAGCCTTAGATAGGAGGGACCTGGCTACGCTGGCTGGACCCGGCATCAAGCCTTGGAGTAAGATATTCTGACCACCAATGGTGATGAGGTTGGCATCATTATAGATGATCAGCTCAGCCATCTTGATTGGATCTATGAATGGTATCCCATCATTGGATGAATCTGGGGACCTGTTGGTGGATGACGAAAATTACAGCGTTACGTACTGGCACATATGGTGGACTCCTTTGCGGCAGTAGCTTCTGCTGATGGTGCTGCGGATCAACCTGCGGGATATCAACCTCGCAGCCACCTGAAACATCCTGCAACCACAATTGCTTGCCATTCACAGATTTTGATTCAGCGATTTTGATCAAGCTCAATGCACTAGGTGATTCACCAGAAGCAGCTGGGTTAGCTCTCAGCCAGAAGCTGGTGATGGATGATGAATGTATACCCCGATGGTTTGAAATCCGCTGCGAGATTTTTCTGTCGCTTGAAGTACTGCCCTGCAACGCTCCTATGATGTCACTGAGTTGGTTGATTTCAAAGCAGGCTTAGCCCTGGTTTGCGCCACCTAGGAACGTCAAGTCTATTCCATAGCTAGTATTATATCTCTTCAGCATCAAGTGTATCATGATAAACTAGCCATTTCGGCCACCAGACGCGGCAATCTCCGTGAGGATCTTCCAGATGCGTTTGGGTTTTAAAGTTGAGCAGTCCTTGGGGAGATGGCGCTCCTTGGCACGGCTCGTCCTGGTTGGATCCCCCCTAGTTGCATCCCAAGGAAGATAGTTGAAAACAGAAACACCCCTCCCATCCCCTTCCAATAAGTAAGAGGAACATCCCAAGGTTTCCCAAGGAAACCAGCATTCACTTGGGTCCACAAACCGATGATTGCGGGTTTTTGTTTGTCGATGATTTCTCGGCGTTACAATTGTTGAGACACCTATGTGATACCAATACCCTCATGACTGTTGACGTGTTGGCTGAACATTTCCATCATGGCTGATTGACTCTTTCGCGACACGCCCATGTGCCTCAGAAATGTAAATCATGGGTAGTAGCCATGGCTAGGCTAGTACTTGTCTACTACTGCTCAATAGTAACTCGCTTCCATAGCCATGTACTGAACAACCACGGCAGAGGATGATGCCGTCGTCCCGGGGAAATACAGTGGGATACTGTGCCGATCTGTGGTCAACAGTGGTTGATAAGTGTTCGTGATGTTTCATAGTTCAGGACAGTATATAGTTCATGGGTACAGACAATCACTGTCAAGCCATAGAAATGTACATGGCTGAATATACGGTTCTATGGTAACTTTGTTGAAAAGTACTGACCCACAGTTCATATTGGTGAATGATGGTTACCTTTCCTCAATGGCTGTGGGTCAGCGGCCCGGTGAGTACCCCTAATGGCTGTCCACATCCACCAAGTGCTATTTGGTGCTCGGGGATCGGCGACGTAGACGGTGCAAGCTGCGACCGATCCAGGTGAGAATACGATGATTGGTTTTAATGATTGTTCCAACATGAAGCAATGCAGATACATTTACATATTCCGGTATATATGTATACATACAAAATAGTATACGCATACATAGAATTGGTTGCTTCGTGGAAAGGAGTGGGCATCGAATCGCTTTCTTCATGGACGGAGAGGGAGAAGATTCCTTTTTAGATTATCGGATATCCAGCATGGTTGGAATTTCAAGAGGCCAGCAGTGTTTAACAAGCAGCTCGGGCAGAATCAAATAATGCGATCAGATATCTGGTGCACTGCCAAACTTTGTCCATCAGTGCTACACCCTCCAAACCGTCAGTCCAACAGTTGACTGTCCAAGATGATCCAATTTGGCTGTGGGTCAAAACCCCGGACCCCTGGTTCCCCTATCATCAACCATTGTTTCCCTATAGTTTTGTTGGTGGAAATCCCCCATTAGTTGGTTGATTAATATTGACCCATAATTAGCCATTTCAGTCCTTTGTTCTGATGATGTTCGGCCCGCAGATAGACATGCTGTAGTTCACCTCCTGTTTTCCGTCAGACTGGTGGCTTCACTGGTGAAGTGACTTAAGCAATCGACTGGCTACCCCAGCTGTGCGATGCCAGTGCAAGTTGAGCATTTTTCCTTGGATGAAGATGGGGTTGCAAAGGATCTACTTTAGTGCTGGGTAGTGGTAGATTAGTGCTAGGAAGAGAGAGAGATCCACACCCCACCACTCACCCAAACTAGATAACCACATGACTCGAATAATGGTAGATCCAGGAGTGAACAAACTATCATCAGTTCAACCACAGCTGACGTACCATCAAGAAAAGGTGCTTTATTCACAGCTTGATGTCCCATTGCTCAGAAAAAAATGCCCAAAGTTTCATAGGTGATCGGTAAACCTGGAACCCTGCTGAGCACCAATGCCAACGCCAAGGCTTTCTCTCCCTCTATTTGCTGAGCGGAACGTTTGGGTGCCTTGGTGCGAAGGTGTTTGGTGCGTGCTGGGGCAGACTATCCGTATTACTTGCAGCATTGCACTTAAGATCTGAATGAAGGCTCCTGACTAAAATTGTGATGACACTGTTGGTTGTCGCCATCCGAAATCTGATAGGACATGGGAGTTGTGAAGCTTGACTGCTCTTCACAGGACCCCACCTTCAAAGCCGGCCACTGATTTAGCCCACAAAGTTTCTTGACGATTCTTGGGGTCAACCGTCCATCTGGTGTTGGGTGTTGCTTGATAGGTGCCTTGTCGGCATGGCAATGAGGTGCCATACAAGACTAGAACAAATGACTTACACTCTGGTGATCTAACATGGCAATGGAAAATCCACCACTTATAGCTGATTTCCCAGGGTTTCCCTAGAAAATTACACAGGCATAGACCCCAGATAGAGTTTGGCATTTGAACGGTTACTACGGTATCTTTTCTGGTCCATTTAATTTATTTCTTGGGTCGTCGGTAAATTCTGGAATCCACGACCGGAAATAACGTAACATCGGGGGAAAAACGAATTATGGGCATCGGTACAAACAGAATTGTTCGTTCTCCTTGGAACCGAACCTTTTTTTTTCCTTCGAGCAAAAGTCTTCTTTCTCCTTGGACTAGAAGTCTCGTTTCGGCTTGGGATAGAGACTCGTTTCTCCTAATTATTCTTTCTCCTCAGACTAGAATTCTCGTTTCTCCTTGGAACCAAATTCTTCCTTCTCCTTGATATAGGACTCTGCTTTCTCCTTGGAATAGAACTCTTCTTTCTCCTTGAAATGGAACTCTTCTTTCCCCTTGGAACAGAACTCCTTTTTCTCCTTGGAACAAAACTTTTCTTTCACCTTGGAATGGAACTCTTCTTTCTCCTTGGAACAGAACTCTTCTTCTCTCTTAGAACACAGAGTTTTTGCCTCCTTAGAATAGAATTTTTTTCCTCCTTGGAATAAAATTTTTCCTTCTCCTTGGAACAGAATTCTTTTTCTCCTTGGAACGGAACCCTTCCTTCTCCTCCAAACAGAACTCCTTTCTCTCCTTGGAACAGAACTCTCTCTCCTCTCCTTGGAATATAAGTCTTCTGTCTCCATGGAACAGAACTCTTCTTTCTCCTTGGTATGGATTCCTCTCCTTGGAACAAAACTCTTCTTTTTCCATGAAATTGCACCCGTCTTTCTCCTTGGAATAAACCTCTTTTCTCTCCTTAGGAAACAATTGTCGTTTTTCCTTGGGATAGAACTCTCGTTTCCACTTGGAACAAAACTTTTCCTTCTCCTTGGAACAGAACTCTTTCCTCTCCTTGGAATATAATTCTTCGCTCTCCTTGGAACAGAACTCTTCTTTCTCCTTAGAATAAAATTCTTTCCGTCTCCTTGGAACAGAACTCTTCTTTCTCCTTGGAATAAAATTCTTCTTTCTCCTTGGAACTTCTTTTTGGGGTTTGCAACCATTCTCCAAAAATGCATTTTGTGGCAGGATAATCCATTACGCTCGATTTTGTTTTGGTCGGCGCATAACAGACTATTGCCCGTAATTGAAAATAAAAAACTATTCTTGACTCACTAGCCAACAGCACCTGCCGACAGCCCCTGCCGACAGCACCTGCCAGCAGCACCCGCCGACAGCACCTGCCGACAGCCCCTGCCGACAGCACCTGCCAGCAGCACCCGCCGACAGCACCTGCCGACAGCCCCTGCCGACAGCACCTGGCAATAGCACCTGGCAACAGCCCCTTCCTGCACATTTGCGCCGCCACCTGCCAACAGCATCTGCCAACACCACCTGCCAGCAACACTTGCCGACAGCACCTGCCAGCAGCACCCGCCGACAGCACCTGCCGACAGCCCCTGCCGACAGCACCTGGCAATAGCACCTGGCAACAGCCCCTTCCTGCACATTTGCGCCGCCACCTGCCAACAGCATCTGCCAACACCACCTGCCAGCAACACTTGCCGACAGCACCTGCCAGCAGCACCCGCCGACAGCACCTGCCGACAGCCCCTGCCGACAGCACCTGGCAATAGCACCTGGCAACAGCCCCTTCCTGCACATTTGCGCCGCCACCTGCCAACAGCATCTGCCAACACCACCTGCCAGCAACACTTGCCGACAGCACCTGCCAGCAGCACCCGCCGACAGCACCTGCCGACAGCCCCTGCCGACAGCACCTGGCAATAGCACCTGGCAACAGCCCCTTCCTGCACATTTGCGCCGCCACCTGCCAACAGCATCTGCCAACACCACCTGCCAGCAACACTTGCCGACAGCACCTGCCAGCAGCACCCGCCGACAGCACCTGCCGACAGCCCCTGCCGACAGCACCTGGCAATAGCACCTGGCAACAGCCCCTTCCTGCACATTTGCGCCGCCACCTGCCAACAGCATCTGCCAACACCACCTGCCAGCAACACTTGCCGACAGCACCTGCCAGCAGCACCCGCCGACAGCACCTGCCGACAGCCCCTGCCGACAGCACCTGGCAATAGCACCTGGCAACAGCCCCTTCCTGCACATTTGCGCCGCCACCTGCCAACAGCATCTGCCAACACCACCTGCCAGCAACACTTGCCGACAGCACCTGCCAGCAGCACCCGCCGACAGCACCTGCCGACAGCCCCTGCCGACAGCACCTGGCAATAGCACCTGGCAACAGCCCCTTCCTGCACATTTGCGCCGCCACCTGCCAACAGCATCTGCCAACACCACCTGCCAGCAACACTTGCCGACAGCACCTGCCAGCAGCACCCGCCGACAGCACCTGCCGACAGCCCCTGCCGACAGCACCTGCAGCCAGAAAGTTCGCCGACAGTAACCCTTTCTTTGGGAAGTAAGAACGCCTATAGCTTCCAGCTATCTGGGGAAAAAGTGATTTTCCATTGCTATGTTAGTTTGCCAGAGTGTATCACCCTTTGAAACTTTGGGATTCCAAGTCATCAATGGTTCCAGAAGTCACCATTCAACACGGTTGTTTTTGATCTGCTGTCACTTGCTCTGGAATCAACTCGTTCCAATCCCAGCATCCCTCCAATAGTTGTGGCACCCCCTCAGTTAGTTCACTTAGCTTGCAAACTGACTAGGGTCAGTGCCAGGTAAATGGTAGATACAACTAGCTTGTGAAACGGTTTGATGGCCAAATGATATTCAAATCAGCGGAGGAACAAAACATGGGACAAGCTACTTATATAAACTTTAAACAATTGTTAGTTTTGAAGCCTAAAATATGAACTTGGGACCAAAATAAAACAGGGCAATAGATCTTATCACCCTCTAATATTTCCCCTTAAGTCATGAACCACTACCTAAACGAATCATTCACCAACTCACAATCCCCCATGATGTGAACTCCAGTAATAACCCATGACCCAACTTGAATGAATCATTCAGCAGCTTATCAATCCCCTCACCATGACATGAACCACCCATTAGTCGAACCCAATGAAATGAACCTTGCCGCTGCTCCAGGAACCTGGTCTCCGTGGCGTTGCAGCCTGGCAAGGTGGCGGTGGGAGCCTCCACCAGTGCCGTGACGGACGCGGGTCGTGGGAGTGGGCTTGCCGCGAAACGGCAGTGCCGAACTTGGAAGCTGAAAATCACCCTTCCTTACAGGCTAAAACAGGGTGAAAATATAGTAAAAACATAGTAAATGGTGGATTTTCTAAGCAACCAGGTGGGTTTGCTGGAGTGTGTAATGATGGTCAGATGGCAAAAGAATGGTCAGATGATGGCCATCCATGAAGCCACATATCCACCACTCCCCATCCCACTTGAAGCCCCAGCCAGCCACGCCGCCTGCGCGCCGCACTTCAGGTGCCATGGGCGTCTTGGGCGCCACCGTGGTGCGTTTGTTGTGCGAGGAGCAGGGCCCGGAGAAGCAGGCCATGTTGATCTCCTCGTGGCTGAGCACAGCGGCTGGGAGGGAGCGAGGCTGGGGGCTTGCCAGGAGCCAGGAGCCATGAAGTACCAGGAAGATAACTATAGGTGAATGGTGGTTATTTGGTGGTTTCTCAAAATAGGGAGCCCCCCAAAATGGTTGGTTTATTACTATAAATGACTAGTATTAGATGATTTAGGGGTACCCCTATTTTGAGAAACACCCATTTGGTACTACCAACCAGTACAACAACTTCGAAACTACCCTAGCTTCACCACTGGTTGGTGGTTTTAAGCATCTTTATTTTCCTACATGGATTACCAAATGGTTGCTTGGTTGACCAATTTCATGGGGGTTGAAACCACCAACTAGATTGTGAGAGTTAGATTTTTTACCAATATAAGATCAATTTATACAAATGTTTATTACCAATATTGCCTGAATGTTTTGATTAAAGACAGCTGTGATTCAATTATAAGTTGTTTTGTTTTTTGTCATTTTGGTAGAGTTATTTGTTAAATTATATGTATAGTCATAAGCCTTCATTTCGTGTTTCTGCGTTATTATCCCCTATGGATCACTTGTCACGAGTCTAAACCATCATCAACCATCACTGGCCATTATTGACCATCAGTCAACCATCCATTATCCATTGATGGCCATTGTTGATCATCCACCATCACTGGCAAGCATCGGTCAACCATCCGTTATCCAACCACAACCATCAACCATCAATTATCCATGAACCACCTCAACCATCACAGCCATCAGCACTAGCCGCAGCTTGATCAACGAGACACGCTGAGGTTTCTGATCCTCATTGCCATCAACTTGTCTCCCCATGCAGCGTCTCGGCGACAAGCAAGGCTTAGCTCGGTGATGCGTTGGGGACGACCAGCTCAGTTAGGGAACATGGTACGACCACCCAAGTGGCTATGGCAGAATGGGCCAAGGGCCCTGCACATGCCCCATAAATGATCAAATTACATGTTTTTGGAATGTTCACCTACCCCTACTTGGTCAATGTTGGTCACGAGCCAGCACCATGTCTGAATGTTAGAGAGGTAGAGATTGAGATTTGCGTTGTTTTGTTTACACAAGGGCTTATTGTGGGCGCGGAAAAACAACTCATGTGAAGAGATAATACCACAAAAGTAGACACTTCATATCAGTATTATTGGTTTTTCGTGCTCGGAACAATCCTTGTATGCAATAGAATATTCAATATTTGCCCAATGCCACTCAATACATGTCAAAATGATCTAAAATCATTCTGGTTATTTGCTGTTTGTTTGTCTTTATGTTTCTGGATTAATCCAGATCAATCCAGATTACTTAATCCAGATTAATCCAGGAACCCAGAAAGGCAAAAAAACAAAGATTCCAGAACTAGTCTGATATCTGGACTAGTTGCCAAATGATTAGTTTTTGCCCATAAAGATGGTGCTAGCCTCAGCTCACAGAAATGGTGCTTGCATGCTTGGTTGTTGACCACGATTTGCCAGTATGAATCATTGTTTGCCATCATCCACCATCACCATCATGCAACCATCATGATTTACTTATTGTGGTGATTTTTGATAGTCGTGAATCATTGATTGAGCGTTGGCATTATCAAACCACCATTGGCTATAATCAAAAGTGGTTCATCATTCCTAAGGGATCATCAGTGACCAATCTTTATCCACCAATTGGTTCTTTGTTTCTGGTTGTTGCCTGCTATACTCAACACAAAACATGCATAAACAATCTCAACCAAAAAATCACCATCCAAACCATTAGTTTCCAGCATCAAACGTTGATCGTTGGCAACTACCTTTGTTTATCCAGAATGTTCAGCCGGTTTGGGCATGTAATGTGGTCCATCATTATGATTTTGATCCACATACATGCCAGTCATTCTAAAGAATAACTATATCATTTGTAAGTTTGATGAGCCCCTTGGTTTAGCCCATCATTATCCCTATCATTCTCCATTATCATGCATTATCTCTGAATGATTGCAAGAACGATTGCAACTTAAAATGTTGAAAATCACGGCTGCCAAAAAAGAAAAGAAGAATGCCATTTTACATCAATGAAAAATCACTTCTAGTTCGTTGTTATCCCCTATTAATAAGCATTAACCAGCTATAACATCGGTTCCAATCACGACACGCCTCCACCGTTTTCTCCTTGCGCATTCCCCAATCTCCTGCGCCGTTTTCACTCCATCGCGCTTTTCAGGACCTCTTTGGGCACCTTGGAGGCTTTCTCAGTGGAGTACCGACCTCGGCTCGCCAATGAGGGGAGAGCCGGGGCAGATGAGGGGCAGAGGATTGAAATCACTACAGGGTGCCTTGGGTTTAATGACTGTTGGGATAAGGATCAATCTGATTTATCAATGATATTTATTCAGATTAACTAATGGATTGAATAATCTTAATGACTATTGTAATCATATAAGGATTCATGATTAGCTATTCAGAAGCGAATGAGATAGGTATAGAGGCGGCCAAGGGTTTCTCATAGCTGATGGTAAGTGTTATGGCTAATGGCAGTGATATAATATGGCTAGTCATAGCTGAGAATAAACTAATTAATGATGGGTTTATGATAGCTAATAACATGAGGGCATTGCAATCATGTAATGAGAAGGGTATTGTAATCATAAGGGCTCACGAGAATTGTTCATCATAAATAATGGAAAGTGTGTATGGCCATTGATTTGGATAGTGGATGATGATGATGATGATGATGATGATGATGATGATGATGATGATGATGATGATGATGCTGATGCTGCTGCTGCTGCTGATGATGATGATGGTGATGATGATAATGATGATGATGATGGTGATGATGATAATGATGATGATGATGATGATGATGACGATGATGATGATGATGATGATGATGATGATGATGATGATGATATGATATGATATGATATGATATGAAAAGATATGACATGTTATGAATGGCTAAGGACAAGCTAATCATAAGAGCTAATGACACGGGTTCTAGATACGGGTGGATAATAAGAGTTCATATTTGACAAGGGTTGATTAGCATAGCTAATGATCAGGGTGAATGGATGATAGTGGACAATGACAGGGATAGTGAAAGCTAATGATAGCGGTTTATGATAAGGACTTGATGATCATAACTAGTAATAAGCAGTTGGTTGCAGTTGATTGCATTCACTTGGTTCTCAGGTTGATACTTGTCGTAGCTCGTGGTAAAGGATCATGATGGCTAATGACAAGGACATTATCATGACTACTGATAGCTAAGAATAAGTTGATACTAAGGGTTAGTGATACGGGTGAATGATGAGGCTCAACTATAAGGGTTGATGATCATAGCTGACTTTAAAAGATAGTGATTGCCAATGAGGGTGGATAAGCATAGCAAAGGACACTAGGATAGTGAAAATAGCGGAATAATTGATGATGATAGTCAATAGTGATATTTATATATATAACAATAATTAACAATATCAAACATTTGTTGATGATGGTAGGAAACATGATTCTACAGTCATGGTCAAGAACATGTTTAGTGATGTTTGATGATATTAACGCTGATTTGATGGTTGAATGGTAGGATCCCTCCAGTAGTTCTTGATGGTTCAATAGTGGCAAAATCACGGCAATGGTGGTGCCAGCTGGGCTTAAACAATGTCTAGCTAATGGTCAAGCAATGGTTGTTCATGCTGTTTAGCGTCCATACATGGGCACTAGTTGGATCTAATTTGGCTTAATGGGCAACGGCCAATGGTAACGGTAAATTTCAATGATGGTTATTTGCTATTGCTCAGCTATTTTTGTGAGCTATATGCCATGGCTGCCACGGTTCATGAGTTGGTGGTGATCGGTTCGTATCCAACAGTCGATGCCAGGGATGGCTTTTTGCAGGGCACCCTTGCCATTTTGCCTGGCGAATCTTCAGCCTGGGTCGCCCCCATCTTGAAACTGATGCATTCCTGGCATTTCCGTGTACCAGAGGGCGGTGGGTCAATACCCTGTACTCCTGGCTGTTCAATTCCTCAAAGGACCAAAATAGTCTAGCTGACCATGCATCAATTTTCGGCTTAGTGATGACCATAGTTTGTATATCCCCCATTTTGTTGGCTAATGACCCAAAATCGGGTGATGATTGTGGGCTTGACCCATGTCCACAAGACAACATGACTGGTGGGTCGGCGCCGTTCAGGTCTGCTTGTCCTTGTGTTTGAAGCGAAGCAGTAGCAATGCACTTCGCTACTAGGATATAAAATCTGGCTGGCAGGTGAGAACGACGGGTGATGGTTCAATGATGCTTAAGCGACGGTTTGATGATGGACAAAACGAACAATCATGGGAATAATGACGCTTCATGATGGGTAACACTGGTGCATGTTAGTATGGTGAATAATAATGGTTAAGAGTCGAAAGTGATGATGGTCAAACATGTCTATTTTTGTGAGTAGTTTTCAAGAATCACGGTCATGGTTGAAAATCCTTGACAATTATGGCGAATGATGATGAATAAGAGCCAACCATGGTTAATGGTGATGAAGTCTGTGTTTTTCTGGTTCACAATGGGTTAATGTTGATGGATGGTGCCTAGCACTGGTTCATGAGGTTACACGTGATTACCAACGACTGGTTGAAGATGGTGTTGGATCGCAGTACTGGTAAAATCTGAAACCTACCAGTGAATTGGAAGAGATCACCATGTATAGCTGAGACAAGCAATGCTTGGTAGTGAATAGTGAAGCATATTCAGCAACAGGGGTGTAACCGCTTGGGAGCGGTGAATGGGTCATGGCTGAACTGCCATGTTCGCAGTGTTCAACAAAATGTCTACCGGTGGAGCATTTGCGGACAGCATGTTGGGATCACAGTCACTATGGTCTACACCTGCATCTGGAAATTCCAAGCGGAAACGTTCTGATTAAGAAACGCCAGGGAAAGCATCAACGGAAATGCCAGACATATGCAACTTGAAATTTCTACGTAATGATATCACCATGATTTCACGATCAACCAGGATATTGATATAATCGGTTATATCAAGTAAGGCACCTGTTCCACCTAGTTGTGTGCATATATGCATCATGTGCACATCACATACACATAAAATGCCTACATCCACAGAGACGTAGAAACATCCTTATACCCTGGGTTGACGGCCTGGGTTAACCCAACATAGATGCAGATTCTTGGGCAGTTGTTCCTATTACCACTGGATTGGTTGATGGGAAAATCCACAAGAAAGCCTTGTTTTGACTACCAACTATTGGGATTTCCCAGGCCGAGTTTCCAATCCACCATTTCTGGGATATCACTGAGGTGTTTGGAGCACCCTGCCATTGCTGGCGCTAGGTGCGCAGTGGTAGGTGGTTGATGCTCTGTTTGGAGAGAATGGATGAGATTGCTGGTGGATAGTGGTGGGAGATTAATGGTGGTTGATGGTGGCTAATGGTGGCTACTCAATGGTGGTTAACAGTGACTTGTGGTGGTGAGTTACCATGGTAAAGTGATGGTTGAGAGTTGTTAAAGGGTGGTCAATAGCCAACAATACAGTGGAAATAGTTATGGTGAATAGCTGATACTATGGTAAATGGTGGTGAATAGCTAGTGTGATTAGTGGTTGACGATTCCGGGTAGCAACGGTTGATGACGCATAATGATGCTGAATGATGAGTTGATTGAATTTAGCTGGTCATGGAAACTGTTAAGTAATGATCAGTCATGGACATGGAAACTCTTGATGAAGATTGGTTTGTACTGGTGAATGATGCATCATGGAGGAGGCTTCCCCTCCTTTTCCGGAACGAGGGTAGATTCTGCATAAGTTCATGATGGCTGATTGTGCTGAATCGCTAGGAATGGTTAATCGTAGCTCAAAAAAGTGGTTATTCTTCACCATTATCATCGTTGTTAGGGATTACTACTCCTTGATGATGGTGAGAATAGTGGATAATTAATTGTGGTTCGAATCTCTGTTACGGGTGCTGCCACTCCTGATCAAACATGATGAAACTATGTCACTGCAACAGGCTCAAGGTGAATCGATTGCCCACAATCCCTGTCATAACATTAGCAACCACTGGTCCCATTGGCAGCCATGCCCACTATAGACAGCAACTATGTGGGATCAGCCTCCATACAAGAATTATTGCTTAAAAGAACAATTGCTAGCCTTTTCCGATTCACCGTTTTTCACAAGTAGTAAGTCATTTCTGAAATCACTTAATTACAAAATAGCAGGTGTATGCAACATTTGTGCCAGTTCATTCACACATCAACTTACTTCTAAATATTGTTCACCTCAGGAAAAGAACTCAATGTCCATCATGAACCAATCGTAACCTTTTGGACTTGCCATGAGCCAATGCGTTGAGTCATCATTTGTCACCATCCTTAGCCTACTCCTACAGAGAATAGAGATCATTGGTCGAACTACTATCAGACATCAATTTGCTGTGGTACACCAGCATTGGGCACAATCATGGCTACTAGTAGCAATGAAGCCTACTAGTGTTAAGCCTTCAATGCCTACTTGTAGGCTAATACAATCATGGCTACTAGTGTTAAGCAATCAGCCAGGATTTTTTGAAGCATCACCCAGCTGCTAGTTGATGGGGGCATCCACCATCATTGATCATTGCTATCCTTCTATGGGGTTCATTAACCATCATTAAGCATCATCGATTATTTAAAGCTACAATACCTCAACATTATTGTTGGTTACGATCCCTTATTATTTGCCATCATTGGCAACTCTTCTTGGTGGTTCCACTCCAAACTGTCACCAATTTAATCGTCATGAATCATTATGGCTTTGATCCCATATCCAAAGGTGGCCCATGGGCGAATTCATCAGCTTTGTTTTGTGATTAATGATGTTTATTGATAATAAGTGAGTGCTCATCAACAATAGTCTGACATTAATCCAGTTGATCATCGTGAATCATTAAAGATCACTTATAGTACCCGATATGTCCTATCCTATCTTTGACTGTGATGCCCAATTCAAAGGGCTGGTAGTTGTTGACCACATAAACCAATATTAAAAGCTAAGAGTTGGTTAATCAGTTGGTGAATAAATATTTGCATTGACAATTGGTAAATCTCTGACTGATACGGCAGTGGATACTGGTTATCATATGTTCTAATATAAGTTTAAGCTTGCAGAGTTTGCAGCTATTCTTGTTGACCATTTGTTCCCCTTGGCAGCCCTTTGTTCGGCGCCAGGCGGCTTTTGCGGCCACGAATTGAGTTTGATGGCTCCCACGCTGACACATGGCAGCGATCTGGCCGCCCAATGTCCTCCGCTGTGGCCGGGAGTCACACATTGGCAGCTTGGATGTGGTGAGATGGGGCGCTGAGAGTGGGTAGTATTCAAGGCAAATGATGCGTTCATGATAGGTTCATGACACTTGATGCAGTCTGTGAATGGTAAGGTGAATGAATAGACAAATGGATATTTATATCTATATCCACCATTTCGTATGAAACTGATAAAACATATCATTGTTTGATTCCTTTCTCCGTAGAATATACAAGTTTCGATGTTGGAATGATGAAACATGATCACCATTGACCAGATGAGTTCCATTTATTCATAAGTAGATCAATGGTAGTACTTAATGTCCTGCTGCCCACCCATAAAAACCCCTTGATAGCACCATTCATTCAAAGTGGGCCCGCAACCACTGAACTAAGTTGCTTTATAAATAACTTAACTAGGGTTAACTACCATTTACAGGTGGTTATAACCCAACTTATAGCTACTGGGGGGCCCACATGGTTGTCATGGCTAAGCCACTCCCAACTCGGACCCTTTCAGCTCTTCCCGTTGAGGCTCCCCGCGCCCCCCCCCCAGCCACGACTTCCATGGCGGCAGCGCGCTTGTGAGGGCTCCGGCAGCTTCCGAGTGGCGAGGTCAGTTGATCAACATTGACGATGGTTAAATCATGGCTGATCACAAGTTGATGAGAGTTGATGATGGTTAGGGGTTAATGGTTGATGTTGATGATGGTTGATGAGAGAAGGATAAATCATTGTGAATTGGTTCATGGTTGAGTGTTGGTGAACTGTTGGGGCAGGTATCACACCAAGTTAGGCGTCCACTGACAGAGGTCAAGTGGCGCATGTGGGAAGTGATGCGTGGTGACAGCCAGCAGCCGCAAAAGCTGCGCCAGGGCAGCGGGGTGTGATGGTCAAACATGGGGATATGATATAGGATGATGACAGGGCTGAGTACTAGTTTTCACTAGGAATTTTGATAGGTAATGATTACTGAGGAAAATTTTCACTACACATTTTCAGTCTAATGCAAAATTTTGACAGGTAATGATAGGTAGCATCATGGCATATATGATGTTATGATAACTTGAGTAATGGCCATTTGTTTCGATTTTTATAACTTGAGTCATGGCCATTACAACTAGGGTCAAGTACAAGGTTGGTTGGGTTCGGAACGGGATGTAAGCGGTTGGTTTCTTTTCCTTGAACCAGAATGTTGCATATGAATGTAAACAGAATGATCAACGATGCTGGTCGGGTTGGTGGTGTGAAAGACTTTTCATGTTCCCCAATATTCAGGAATGGTTGATTAACTCATTCAACCGGTAGTAGTAGTGGTAGTAGTAGAACTTCTTTCAAAGACTAACCATTGGTTGGTGGTTATTTCACGAGTAGTTGAAATGAGTCCTGGATGGTTAGGGATGGTTCATATATAACCAGTACTAGTAGTAATAATAGTGAAAGTAAGAAAAAACTCATTCATATATTATATATATATCATATTTAAATATGTGTACATAAGTAATCACCAAACAGTAGTAGTAGATACTCCTGGACAACGAGAGCTCCATGAGGGCACTTTCCCTCTGGCCCGTTGCAGCACGGCTGGCAGGCGCTACCTGACTGGCAGAACTTGATGACGGGCTCAGGCCATGGCAGTCCCTGGTTGTGCGAAGTGAATGACCGGTTTTGATGGGCAGCGCAGCTAGTTCTAGTAGTGGATATGCATTAGTATGCCAGGATATGCCAGGTATACCTAGCTATATCATTACTCGTATATTAACCTGGTAGATTTTGCTGGTTCTGTGGTTTGATATGCTGCTAAGGATATCAATTTCATATTCGAATGATGTTATTTTCATAGTTTCGAATGATGATCTAAACCAATCAGGTGATCATACGATATGATAAAAAACTGTTTTTTTAACGAAGCCAGGTGGCTGTGGGTCAATATTAACTAACCAATAATGGGGGATAATGACCAGCAACAACAAGGAATATAATGGTTAATGATGGGGGAACCAGGGGTACAGGGTTTTGACCCACTGCCAGGTTGCTATGCCAGTGATGATAAGCCATTCACTGGTGATGGTTGATGACGGTCGATGATTGTTGGTGATTCTTACTACCCATTCAAGCCGAGAGTATGTGGATGTATGATGTTGAATGAGGGGAGGGCAGTACCTGGACAGAGACCTGCATACGTAGGAGGAGATGCCACCATTATGTTTTCGTTTTGATGCATATACTATATTTTTTGTATCCCCAGATTCTGTTCTTCGATGCACATATGTTTTTTGGATCCGGGACCCCAGTTGAATGGACTCAAGTCACATTTGACAATTCATTGAACATTGACGGATGAGATTTTGTGATTCTGACGGAGGATGAGGAAAACATCATGATTCAATTCTTTGGCCTTTCCGTCGCTTCCAGGCCGTAGCTGGCCAATCCTTGCTCAAGATGGGAATGTGTGGCATATCATCGTGAAACCAAGAAAGATTATGTCCGATGTTTGATGTACATGATGATATGCCACCATAAATCCTGCTAATTCAACATGAATGATTTGAAAAAGCGTGGTGTAGAAGCTTTATGTAAAAGCTGTTGCGTCAACAAGTTCCTGTGTATTTCAAAGTTTTGTGACCCAACAAACATGGGGCCAAGAAGCTTGCCTCAATACAAGTTAATCCCGAGACTAATCGATCGTCCTGCTCCCAAAATGACCGGCTTCGCACAGGTTCAATGAGAATTACAAACACTGCCAAACGTCAATCAAGAAGAACCCGCATTGAAAACTACCAGCCACTCACCCAAAGAACCATAAAAGGCCCATGTGGGCGCCAAGAATCACAAGGAAAAGGACAAGAGGCAAAATGATACGAAAGCCACACCCTCGGCCCATGCTGTGCATGTCAACCCGAACACAGGTCTTATATCATGAAGAGTTCACACCTGCCCTACATGGATCCAGCTGAATCACCCCTGCAGGTAATACTCAAATCAAATCCACAAGCTGCGTACGAACAACTTGTGTTGTATCGTCATGTACCCTCGAGACCTAAATCATCTCTGTCATCAAAGTAGCTTTTGGACATCCAACCATCCAACAGCAGCTTTTGGATAGCCAACCAGCCAACCACCCAAGCATCCAACCAACCAACCATCCAGCCAACGCACCAACCAACCCCCCCACCTCCCATTTATGGGTGCTCTTAGTGACGGATCATGGGCGCTTCAGGCACTGCATCTTCAGCTCCACTGCTGGCGGGGTCAAGCAGTGCCCATGGGTCAAAGGTCGTTGCATTGCCCTGCTCCAGAACAATCATGTTTGACCTATGATTCAACTACTCATCATGGTCAAGCGCTTGTGACAATCATTGGTCACCATTCTTGTGACAAATCATTGCAGAGACCAATCGACCGTGTTTTGGTCGGCACACTTTGTGATCCCCTGCTTGAGTGCAACAACCGGATTCCATTGAGTGGTTGGTGGTCTTGGATTACTCTTCATGGTTTATGAATGTTCATGATTGATCAAAGTTAGTTTTGGTTGATGATATGTCAATCACAGTTAGTTTGGGTTGATCATCATGTTAAATAGAGTTGGTTGTAGTTGTTCATTATGTCACTCACACCTAGTTTTGGTCGATGATCATGTCCATTAGAGTTAGTTTCGGTTGATCATCATGTCAATCATTGTCAATCAGAGTTAGTTTTGTTCGATCCTTATGTTAATCACAGTTGGTTTTGGTTGATCATTATTGCATCCTGGTTTCTTGATGTTTCTTGATTGTTGATCAACAGGGTTTGGTGAAGCTCCATCGAGCAGCGCTTAGTCCCACAGGTTGTTGTGGAGGATTGCAATCCATGAACTACACCTAAAGCGATACCCTCCACAATGGAGGAGTCATTGAACAACAGCTTCCAGATTGTGCCATTTTTCCCATGTCGCTCTGTTGACTTCACGGATGTGTCTTTTGTTTGTTTGTTTGCAAGAACACTTGTCATGCTTGCGCGCATACAAGACAATGCCACCTAGCACAGATGATGATGTAAGGTGATATGGGATATATGTTATATATTGTATTTTCCAAGGTATACACTCATTTACATGCATACACATGGGTCATGGGTCTTTGTCTTTCATGTTCACCACGTGCACGTATTTGCTGTACCCATACACATGGCTTTGATCACATTCATATGTTTGATCATGTTTAGTTATGCTCCCCTTAGCGAATTGCAGGATGCCCCCCAATTCCCTGGCAAGGCCAACGAGTCTGGCGCAGCAGGCGGCAGAGGAAAGCCTTGATTTTGGATGGGCGTTGGTGGCGGATCGCAATGACATGAATGGTTTTAGAATGGGTCGTCATGAATGGTTAGTGATAACATGTGATAACCATGGTTCGCAATGGCTTGGTGGTGAGTGACCATGTGAGCGAGGGATGTAACCTGAGAGTTGCCCTGTGACTGTTGTGCAAGAACCTGCCCTGTGATACGGTGGTTTTTTTACCACGGAACGTGCTGCTGGACCCGAGCTAGCAATGCGGCTTCAGGCAAAAGGGAAGTCCTTAGTTCGGCGCCCTCCCGCACAAGACTCCGCGCTCTTGAGCAGGAGTGGTATGACCGAAGCCGTCCTACAGAAGGCTTCAATTTCAGGATTTTGGGCATTCAGTCCATTCGTACGGAGCTGGCAAACATCTTCAAATCGGAGGCAAGTCGGCATGGAGTCCGCATGATGAAGTATGATGGAACCATGTTGGTTGGAGATCCTTCGATGGCCAAGATCGTCACAGAGGAAACCGTGACATCAGTCAACGTTTTCAACGACAATTGGCTTCAAGCTGTTGATGAAACGCCTGATGACACCAAGACTACAGCCTTGCCCGCAGGAACCAACATCGTCTTCGCGGATATAACGTTGGCGGTTGGATCACCATTGCAGAGCATTTCAATACATGCGGAATACATGCCATTTTATCCATTTTTCTTCTCCACTGTTCCTCCGCTTTGGTGGAACCATCCCTGGAAGCATGTCGCAGGAACGCTACAACTTCCTCAGGGAGAATGGTGTTTCAATCTGCAAAAAGGCCAACCCCGAAGCTTACGCAAAAGAAAGCTCAGCACATTTTCGGCAAGGCTCCATTGATATGGTTGTGCGTTCCAACATGATCTTTTGGTGTGTTCACAGGATTTGTTTTCGGAATATTCCTTTGAGCACACCAAAATGATAATGATCCTTTTTTTGGGGAGTATTCGTTTTGGTTTGGCTGCTACGGTGTCTTAAGCAATGGTTAATGCACCGCAACTAAGAAACTTCGGGGTCAAGAAACTGTTGTGATTGTGGTGGTGGTGGTTGTGTTGGTGGTGGTCGTGGTGGTGGTCGTGGTGGTGGTGGTGGTGTTTTCTGTTGCGTTCGTTGTGGTTTTATGTACTGGACTGCGTTTCCCTACGTGGTCCTTTTCGGTCAGAAGCATTCACATAACGGCTGGTTGGCCGGGCCAGCAGAACGAACTCCTAACTCTCTGAAATCACAATCTCACATATCAACTGCAACTTGTTGTCAACCTGATGACTGAAGCATTCCGACCTAACCGCCAAAGCAAATCGACCTATTATTCATCATGTTCATGATTAGTTCACCATCACTGACCATCGCATTATATCTAACCATTGCTGTCAACCGCTACTATTCATCATTATTCACCCACTTTCACTTAACCATCAGTTGCTTAACTTGACCATCAACCGTCCGTCTAAGAGGTTTTTGGGCTGCAACTTTAACCATATTAACTCACCATCCGTTAATCATGAAACCGTGACGTCATCGTCATCCTCCTCATCCTCCTCATCCTCCTCATCCTCCTCATCCTCATCCTCCTCTCATTATCCTCCTCCTCATCATCATCATCATCATCATCATCATCATCATCATCATCTAGAATCATTCGTTAACCTGATCATCCACCATCTCACCTTGACCATCCCATGAAATCATCGTCGGCACTTCCGCAAGGAGCTCCTTCCGCGAACGGAACCAGTTTTCAACCCTTCTCTGGCGGCGGTCAACGTGGGGTAGCCCAGAAGGAGCTGGTGAAACGCGGGGCTCTGGGTTGGTTCCCTGGGATGTGTGGCAAAGAAGCGGCTTAGTCGCGGGCATAGGCTGGTTCAGTAGTTGGGGTATGTTGGGGTCATAGCCGGATAGTTGGGTTATTACTGGTATATGGCTATAGTTGGGTTATTACTGGTATATGGCTATAGTAATCGGCAATCAGGTGGGTTAGAACCCTGTAACCATGGTGAACTCCATGCGGCTTGCAGAGGGGCCTAGGTTGATTGGTGATGATGAGATGTTGTCAAGCCGTGTCCTGTCTGTCTTGTGATGTACATACGCTACGCCGATGTGTATCATAGCCTTCAATGAGCAAGTAACCGCAGAAGCAAAAGCAAAAGAAAAACCATGGTGAATGGAAGCACGTAAACATTGATTTAATGTTGGTCATGCAATGTCATGGGAAGTAAGTAATTAATGATCATGGTTTCATCTTCATGATGACTTGCAGAGACTAGTTCAGAATGTTTAGGAGCTTGGTTTACTCACACTTTTTGTTCAGGCTGATATCCTCTGGGAAACTAACCTGGAACCAAGAAAAGACAAGTGTTAACAGGTAATCTCTGGCTGGTGTATTCAAGCATTCTTTATTTTCCCTAGTACTTGTCAACAAATGGTTGGTTGACTACTATTCTTCATAGGGGTGGTTCAACCACCAACCAGATCTAGCCACAAAGTGGATCTTCCACTAGCTGAACTTGCCCGAGACATGGTTCGTGATGGCTTGTTTTCTAGTCGCGAGTGGTGGGTTAAGCTTGGCCAGGTATGTACTGCTTGGTGGATGAAAAGCATTCAATGATGTTTGTGTCTGTCCTGGGAACGCCGATACAATTGTTCCTTCCAACCATTCAAACTATTTGTTTCACCTGTTGTCATGGCCTGGGCAGTCGATTCTTTGCTGGTTTGATCTGGAGATTACCCCTCGTCATCAAGAAGACATTGGTCCAGTAAGAAGTGCCCTGAGATGGCTCCCAGCAGATAAACCTCGGGCCATGAGGAGTATACCGAGAACAATGCAGATCTCAAGGAAGGAGATTCACATCCATGACAGGCATTTCAGAATGGATTTCATCAGGCATCGCAGCAACTAGGACTGGCACAGATCATGGGAGATCTACAATGATAATATAATTAAAACAAGTAAAATCTAAAGCACCACACATATTGGAAAATTGGCCACCAGCCATTCCTGATAAGAAGCTTGCGCAGTTGAAGAAGATTTGATTTGGATCTCAGTGATCTCCCACAACTGCATTTACATAGGGAAACGGGATTAGCTGGCGCTGCCGAGCTGTTTGCGCCCTGCAGAGCATGTGTGTGACCCCCCACCCCACTCCCCACCCACCGTGTTAAAAGAATGACGATATGTATGTTGTGTGGGCGGTGTGCGCGTGGGCAAGTACGTTAACATCCCACCTGACCCCACCCCACCCCAACTCACATTTTCAAGCCTGAGTACGAATTTGGGTCATGGGTCGAGAAGCTTTCCTTGCTGCATGCGCGCGTAAGAGCGCAAGAAAACAAATGTTACTAGCCTCCACCCCCCCACCCCGCCCCACAGTGTGAGGATAGTGATAGTGACAAACATGAAAGGTCGCCCGAGTGATCCACTTTGGTCTCTCCAAGTGATCCCTTTCCGGTGCATAGTGGGGATAAGGCGGCACGCACATCATCGGTGGGCTATTGTCTCCTTGGAGAACTGACAACACTATCTGGATGTTTCCGCTCGAACGGTGCAACGTCACCTTTGTCACCCATTGGCTATGCAATCAACCATGCTATGCGGATGGCTGGACATATAACTTGGATGTGACCATGGAAATAATCTGATTAAGGTAGCTGAACCAGCCCGTAAAACCATGGTACCCCAAAAAACCGCAATGGAATCAGTTCAAGACATGGAAATTACAAAATGTCGGTCGTCCAACTTCGCCACAAGTATGGCATCACATTGTAGGGACACGAAGGGTTTCAAACCATGGATGTACCCTGGCTCTGAACTGCAAACTTGCGCCCCTGGATGAGTTGACAGGGGGTTTATACTACCTGGTATCGCCTTTCTTGACTTCAACGATTTAGTTTACGCACGAAGTGAGTCCCGTCATTGACTCGCTGTTGTATTCCAGTTGCGCTCGGCATTTGTGTACCAGTCACACTTGCGAGTGGGGCTGGTATGACCTGCGACTAGATCTCACCACCTGCTATGTTTGGGGGATCGTTATGACCAACGGGGAATACCACGAATACGACTTTTCAGTCAAGCAATCTTCTGTGGCGACTGGAGCCGCTTGTCAACTCTCGACCGACATGGGACAATCGTTGATTGACAGGATTCAATCCTAAGTAGATGGTAGTTGGAATCCCCAGAGCTAGGGTTCTCCTCATTCTCATTGCCAAAAGCGAGCCAAAAAGGTCGTAGCGACGCATTTTTGACCAATCTACAGTTCAAGTGACAAAACCCTGCGCCCATGGATGGCTTGTTTCTCCGATTGCTGGCAGGCTTTCAGCCATTCTAGCTTGCGTAGGATTCTGCCAGCAACAAAGCTGACTCAGATCCCATAATTAAAAAAAACTTCCCCTGCAGCAAAGAGAACCTAAAGACGGAGTACTGCGCGGCGGCGAAACAGACATGCATTGCTGCTGCACGATGAGGTCGAAAACGTCCAAAGGGAGGGCAAATGCAAATTTGGTAGCAGCCACGCTCGCGGGGCTGTCTTCCTCAACCTTGGCTGGCTCATCTACAGGCATGTTTTGTCGATTGCCACAGGTTTAATATGGCTTTGGGGCAGTCCGCATGCCATGACGCCACAATGGTTAAGTGAGAACGGCGGGCTTTGACAAGGGCAGATCTTTTGTTGCATTTGGTGGCTCGGCCCGTCACCAGCAGGCCTCAAAGTTCAATGTCATCAGATTGAATAGGTAGACGCGCGTAGGCTCTTGTTGATGAGCAGGGTTTGTCCGGCAAAAAACTGACGCTATCAAGATAGCACGTGCTCCCTTTGGGGGAAGGTGGTCTTCCCAAACTATGATTAACTCTTGCTTTAAACTGATTGTTTTCGGCAATGCGCCATGGCGACGCAATGCGACGCAGCAGCGTTGATGAGCTGATTCCCTTTGGCGATTGCTTAACCGTTGTTGAACATGCAGACACGCAGGCAAAGTGTAGGCAGTTGATCTGCTGGGCGCAGACTAGTCGGTGAATAAGGGTATCCCGCCTGTCATGGGCGGACTTAATGATGGCGGGTTCTGTAGGGCTGTTGATCAATGATGCCCGGATCACTATTATTATTGGTGATCAGTTTCCGTGCTAAATTGGTACCCGCGGATAGGCCAGTTGGTGGAGCTGAAATGTGGATTTTCCCGCATATTTGGGATAATTATTGGTTAACAAGCCTATTTTCCATTTGAATTAAAATATTAGCAGCCAGCAAAGCATCATACCAATAATTATGGGGATTTACCACGTACCATTTCCCAAATTTGCTAAGCTTATTGCTAATGGAACCACAAGTAATACTATTCCCGTTGAAATTATCCATGGTAAATTATTGAATTTCAAATAATATTATTTCGGGGGGGGTTAATTTTACTATTATTAATAATTAATATTTTTAAAATTTATAATTAAAAAATATTAATTTATTTTATATATTTTTTAAAATTATATTTAAATATATATTTGCTTCCTATTTTTCAGGCCTGGGTTCCTGATTATAAATATAAAAAATAAATATAAAAATATTTAAAAAATAATTTTAAAATATAAATTTAATATTTAAATTTAAAAATTTTATTTAATATTTATTAATATAAATA
>VSDK01001946.1:26856-46127 GCA_009767595.1 Symbiodinium kawagutii | reverse complement strand
GGTTCAATAATTGTCAATAAATTTAAATTTATTATATATATATTTTATTTAAATAAATAAAGATAAATATATATGTATTTATTTGATTTTTTTTTTAAATAAGAAATATAATATTAAAGAAAAAAAAATAATATTTAATTTTTCAATATATATATATATAGTAATTCTGGATAAAATAAAATATAGAATTAGGTATATCGAATTATGGATGTTGGCCAAAATGCAAAAAAAGAAAATCTATAGTTGGAATATTTGGACCTTGTTGGATTCCGAAAAAAGGTATAGTTGGAATACGAAACAAGGGTATAGTTGAAATATATTATTATCTAGTGAATTCGGTTTGAATGCCATTTTTTTAGTCGTTGCTGATCGTAATTGATTGATTATGGTATTTACGTTTCTTCCGGGATGTTAATTCCCGGATGTCCCATATTCTATCTATTGGTTTTCGCTGGCTGTGGCTGGGGCTGTGGTATTTTGATCATAGCAAGGGCTTTCTCGAAGCATCAAACCATGGTCAGGGCTGATGCAAATCTAATTAACCAATCAGGTTCAGCCATTATTACCGATCCAGAATTATTGTTATATAAATAAGTTGTTCAATTCCTTGACGTCCCATATTTTATCTACTGGTTTTCGCTGGGACTTTGGCATTTTGATCATAACAAGGGTCCCCATAACATATATAAGGTCTCTAGCTTTTCTCAATATATAAGGTAATTTCCTTGGAAATATCTACCGATGGAATATTAGGAAACGACCCACCAAAGTATAATTATCTTTACTAATGTACCTGATTCAAGAGAATTATTCATTTATTGTGCATATATCCCCTTGTTTATTACCACAGGGTCTGGGGGGCTCTACTTCTTTAGTTTTAAAATCATGACCATCAAGAAAAATAGAGTATTTTTACTTACAGAATGGAAACCCACAAGATTTATTACAAATCCCATTAAGAACAAAATTAAAGCACCCAAGGCTCAAATTGGGGTACTTTTTTAAGCCAAAAATCGTTAAAAATCTACCCTGATCCCAGCCTGCTTGCTGATATATTCAGGGACCCCAAGCTCACCTTCTTTTAACTAACCAAAATCGATTAAACTCTTCAAAGATTTGGTCCTGAGGTTAGCATTCTGTACCCACAAAAAACCGACATCGATTTCTACAGGGTTCTAATTCTGTATTATTATTTTAGGGTCGATTTTGGTAAAAATCTGAGATGGGGTTCTTAATTTTGTAGCCTCCAGCCTATATACAAAAATAGATTTAGCATGAATAGCAATGTGGCTTTACAAAATCAAGTACCCCAAGGTACAAGAGAAAAGCCTGGAATTTTTATATTTTCGATAAATAACTTCAAAATTTGGTAGAATTAAAACCCCCAACCATATTATTACCCCATACTCCAGACATCAAATTCTTACAAAATCAAATTTCCCAATACCAATTACATCGACCAACAAACCCACAAAATACCCTAGAATCAGGACACCCAAGGTTCAATTTTTTAAGACATTTTTATATCTAAACTCAAGATCCCCACCTTACCAAGGGTTAAAGCAGGGGAAATGGGCATCTAGAATTTCGATCTTTTTGGCTTATAACCCCCCTAATTCTATAGGCCTATTTGGCAGGGGGATATTAACATTAATAATTACTATGGTAAAATAATACTTAGTACGGATGGTTATTGGTAATTAATTTATAATAAATATTAATATTTATATTAATAATTTATAATGGTTAACCAGTGGTTAATACTTATAATTATTAAATTTTAAATATAAATTTATAAAAATATTTTCCTTGAAATAACTTAAATATAATATATTAGGAAAAATTAAGTAAATTTTTAATATTATTTATTAATATACCTAATTTAGGAAAATATGATTTTTTTTATAATTATTTTTTATAATTAGCTATAATATTTTATATTAGGTAATTTTTAATATTTTAACTATTTTTTTTTACCAATTATATAAAATAATTATTTTATATATTTATTTAAAAAATATTTTAATTATTTTTATTACCCTAGTTTATAAACCTTACCCATAAAAAATTTAAATTTATTATAAATATCTAAAAAAAATTAACCAAATTTATTTATTAAAATTAAAAAAAATAATTTTTTTTATTATATTCCAATAATTTATTTTTTTTTTAAAAATTAAAATTAAAAAAATTAATATTTTATTAATTTTAGAATTAATTTTTATTTAGATTAATATAATTATAATTTATTTTTTTAAATTATATATTAATAAATATAAATATAATATTTAAATATAAAAATATTTTAAAATATAGTAAAATATTTTAAAATATAGTTAAATAAAATATTAAATAATTTAAATATTTTTTTAATTTAGGTATTAATTTCTTTTTTATTGGTATGGTATAATTTATTATGGGATAGGCTGGATATTTTAAATATCGTAACTAAATTTTAATAAAAATATCCAGAATTATTTAAATCGAATTTCTGGAATTTCAAGCAGAATAAATCTCCAGATAATATGAAACATATTCTTTTTTCTTGATATTTGGTTACTAGCCTGGTTTATCAGGCATCATACTTGTGTCGCTGAAAGATCTCAGGACTTCTCGTTCGGTCAGCGGTCCATTGCTGCTGCCATTGTCAAAGACCGATATCAGTTAAAATCAGTCCCAAGTGTTGTCTTTGGAGCGCTAATTAGGGTTTTGATTAGATAAGACTTTCTTTCGGCAAATGAGTGGGAACCAAACATCTTTCCAATTAGATAATTTTTCAACCAACTTTTTTGGATAGTGGCACACTGGTGACATCGGTTTCTGGTGAGCTAATTATGTGTGTGGTTGGTCCACGTTGGTCCACACTGGCGCTCCCATGATCCTTAAAGAGAGGGGTAGCTGGATCTCCCAAGCGTAGCATCATTAAGAGTTGTCGTTGCCCTGAACTGACATAATATGAAGCAACTATTGTTCATTAAGCAACCAGCTTGTTATAACCTCTGACATCCTCTAAGCATCAGGGATTGGGAAACTAAGAAAGTACGAAAAGGACAAGAGGTGTGATGTTGACCCAGGATTGATAAACCCCAGGTTGATTACCAGGGGGTATCCCTTCAAAGCCTTGGTTTCCCTTTAAAATGGTCACCCCCTCCCAAGTAATCTGGTCAACATTAATTGACCCATCCCACGGGTTGGAGGTATGTGCCGAGCCATCCACAGCTTGAAGCCCACAATCAACCAGCATCAACCCTTCACCAGCCATTTATCCAACCATGACCCACTGGAAATGAGGCAAAGGAAAGCATGGCACCAGTTGTGACGGAAGTCTCTGATTCTATGCCTGAATTTGTGATGCTTTGCACATTTCAGTTGACGCGACATGTTATCATTGACCTATTTGATGGTTGATCCAATCCTGGAAGTGGGCGGAAGATAAAGGTCATCGAAGATCTCTTGGCCAAAGCATTGTTCCCCATCATTAACCACCATCAATCATTATCAACCATTATGTACAAACCTTTCTGAAGCAATCATGCCTAATGAGGAGTAATGAGGATTAATATGCTTTGATCTGCTCCTATTGGTTGACAGCTGTCCATTGGTCGTTATCTCTTCCTTCCAGCTTATCAACCATGTTTCATCCCTTTCAAACATCATATCAAACAGTAGCTAGCATTGTGTCAATGCAAAGCCAGGAATAGTCAGCACCCCTGTTGGAAAGGTCTCCTGCTTCCTGCCACTGATGAGTTTAAAAATGAACTTCCCCCATAATATGATTACTTAGGTGGTTTCCAAATGGTCGATAGCTTGACAGTAAATTGCTTCAAAAACACGGCTTTCGAGACCTGACATCCGTGAGTATAAACACCCCGGGCCCCAACTCCAGTTTTAGCAAAATAGTAATCAATTGATTATTGAATTGACTTTCTTTTTGTACAAACAATCGATCAATCAATCGATGAACCAACCAAACAGCCAGTCAGTCAATCAATGAATGAATAAAACAAAATCAATCAATCGAACAATCAATGATCCAATTCATAAAACTGCAATGAATCGCGGAAACAATCAATCTAGCAGTCAATGAATCGACCAAAAACTCGATCAATGAAGCAATGTGGTCAACCAATCAACCTAATCATGACCTAATCAAACAGTCACTAAGTTCGATAGACTGTCATAAAAGCCATGGTATTCCTATTATTTCAAGCCATTTCGGGGCCAAGATTGGAGCTTCCTGGATCTCCTGGACCAGAAGTAATGCGGAGTTTGCATTGCATCATGCGGTTGGATGTGCAACCAATCATCAACCATTCTCAACCATTGCTGGTTGGTGGTTTCAACCCCTACGAAAAATATTCGTCAACCAACCAATTGTTAATAACTACCGGGAAAAATAAAGAATGTTTGAAACCACCAATCAGATAGTGAATGAACTGAACCAGATTGAAACAGTCAACAATTTTCGATCCTCATCAATCATCATCAAATATCATCCTTGTTGGACACGAATATCGTTGCTCTCTACCATGATCAGTGTAGACGGTTGTCATTGCTGGATAAGCATTGTTTATATGAACCATCGACAATGTTCATTGTTGTGCTTTAGATAATTAATATCTATCTATCAACGGCTAACATCATCAACCGTCATCGTCCGTGATCAATCAGTGTTCACCAATATCAACCCCTCTCAACCACTAGCATCATGGATTTGTCCAAAAATGGTGTACCCCAAACAAATACTGGCTCCATTGTTAATAATGGCTATCACTCGATTGTCAATAGGTACCTCCGGTTATGGACCATGGACAAACTCACATAACGTTCCTAACTACTATCTGCTAGATATGTAAAAAAAAAATCAGCCATTCCTAACCACTATTAACCATCGTTGATACCATTACAAAACAACTCACTATCTATCATTCTTGGTCATTGCCCACTCTCAGTCATGATGCACCATCAACAGCATGGGGCCATTACTTGGCCCGGCTTCGCCGGGGCAAGTAAGGGCAAGTGGTGGCAGCCGTGACCCTGGCGTACAACAAGATATGTATGTGACACCAACGCGAGTTAAAAAAATGACAAGGTTTACGCTTCTAGCCAACAATGGTAATGGTTGATGGCTCAGAATGGATACTAATCCTGATTATTGCATATCCGTTCTGATTACCATTCTGATGACTAGCATTAATGTAATACAGAATCATTGCCATACCATTGCACACGATAATGCATGGCTAGATTCAAAACCAACCAGTGCGCAAATGGTTCTTTTCACAGGAGTGGCTGAAACTAATTGGCAGAATCCACCGAGTTTCACAGCAAAATCTGCAGCCCCGGAAGCATCAATTTCTTAGGTTTCCCCTAGATTTTTCCATCGCAGAGTTAAAGGCTTGGGTAGCCGCCAAATCAAAGATTTTTTCTATTGAACAATCTATTTGAGGTGGCTTTGGGTCATGCCAACAACGTTGACAGTTCTAGAAGAATTATGTCGCTACCATCACTTCTACTGACATCATATTTTCAATCAACCACTCTAGGACGCGTAGTCTTCTGCCAGCATCCGGTCTAATGACATCATTTCAAAGTCCCGCAATCATGCCCCGGGAACGTTAGTTTTGATTTCTGATTGTTGATCATGGCTCACATGTTTGATGATTTCGGCTACCATGGCTGGCTGTGCTCCTCGTATTCCTTGCGAATTTGTTGACATTTTACCATTTACAGTAGTGGTCCATGATTCTACATGGCGGTGGATACTGGCTAACAATGGTACACATTGCAACAATCAGTGGCATGAAAACACAGCTGATCAAAATGCTGAAACCAGCACCCTGCAAGCTGAAGATCTGCAGCGCTTTTGAAGCCTTGCAACGGCTTCCAACTATTACTCGCAGCTTTGTAACCAGGATAGTTTGCAGGACGGTATCATAAGTTCCAATTTATTTGTTGTACGTTGATTGATGTTCATTTCACTCGAAGAAAGCTCACAAAACCAAATGGATCAAAGTGATTTGTTAAAGCAGTAGGACATTTCACACGATGGAGGAAAGTCAACCATTCCCTCCGGACTATCAATCAATCTAAATGATTCTATAGAAAATTATATCTAATGACTATTGCATATAAAGCATTGCATCAACAAAAAGGTACAATCTAAATCATATCATTGGATATGTAAACCAGTTGTAATCGGATTGCAGTCGTTCAGCGAACATTGAATCATCATCTACCACAGCATACATATGCGTTTTGCAAATTTACAAACGTATAATATACACACATAATCAGAGATCCGCAATCATAACCAGCCAACCACTTTCTATCCATGGTTATAAGCCCCTAAAGGTAGCTACTATTACCAACCATGATTAGCTTCTAACCAGCCAACCGACTGGTGTAAAAAGCTTTTGATTCAATCCCAAGCACGGGTGGTTGACAGATCTGCCAGGGCAACGCCGGTGTAGTCCCATACCATGCCGGGCGGCGCGAGGAAACTCGGTGCCCCGGAATGCCATGGTAAGCAAAGAAGCGGTGCTGAGGTTGGCATGATACACTTCATGACCGAATGAGTTGTTTAAGGTCAACAAACGCTAGTGATGTTTGAAGAAATGGTCAACAACCATATGCACTCTGTAGTCATTAACATGGCAATGGAGAATCCACCATTTATAGCTGGTTTACTCAAAAATATGGTGAGTTTTAGCTTCCAGGCTATTTTGCCAGAAGGTAATCGTTGTTGATGAAGATCAGCAATCGTCAATAGTCGTGAAGAATGCTAAGAGGTGGTTCACGATGGTTCAGTGGCGTGACACTCACCAGCTGATACTGGTCCCAGCTGAAATCAACTGGTTTGCTTTAGCCTAACAATAATCAAAGCCAGCTGTGGAATTTTGCGAGTATGAAAAACACATTCCATGGGTGTTTCTCAAGCGATAGGGGGCTCCAAAGCTATGCTTGGTTTACTACTGCAAAGGGTTAATTAGTGTTAGATGATTTAGGGGTACCTCAATCTTGAGAAACCACCACCTTGACTATTGCTTGAGGTTGCTGGAGTGACATGGTCGTTGGAGATTGATTGTTATTGCTCATGTAATAATCCTTGGTGGAAAGCAGTTTTCCCAACACTAACCACAACGAAAGGAGGAAAAGAAAACCCTGCTTTTGTAGGTAATTATGATTTGGAGCCAACGAGAACCCACTAAGCCGCCTGAAATGTCAGTGCTCAGAAATCTGATACAGCCCTTGTCTTGTTGCTTCCTGTTGGTCAGGCGTGTCAAACATTGTCAGAGCGGCAGCCACATTGCAAAACACACATACTCATCAAAGGGGTGTCGCTGAAACAACGAATCGGTACAATCACTATTGCGGATACTGGATGTAGTCGCCAAAATAGACATAATCATTGTAGAATCGATCATGAGCATGTATAGTGGGTAATGAAACACTAGTAGCCATTAGCCTTTCTGAAAGTCTGCAGTCGGAACATAGGGCTAAACATGGCTAAACCATAGCCTTTATCATGCAAAGTCATCCGCACCCCAACAACTTAAAGGTACCAGTTTTGCCATAACATCCCTGCTACATTCTGAGCCTCCCTCCCAACGCATGCGGGCCGCTACTTCCGTTGAAATCAGTACCGTTCTTCGCTCGATCTATAGACACAAGTGACTGGTGCCCCCGTTGCTTGTTGGGTAGTCGTGTATATACGAAGATGTGCATATGTATAAATAAATATAAGTATAAATATCTATACCTAAATAAATAAACATATACATATATATATACATCATACATATATATATATATGTACAAATGTACACGCAAATGATGTCACTATGCATCTACACATGTACGTGCAGAAACTTGTGCATGTGCAAAAAAATATGTATATATATATAAGTATGAATATACAAATCATATATACATGATTCTAAGACGAAAAATAGTAGACGAAACAAAGCAATCACGTAGGCACAATGAATCGCATGCATTGTGGCTCCATTCATGCTCTTCAAGGGGCTTCGACATCAACAAACATCAGTGGGGGCACCAGTCCCGTGCATAACCAATGTCCACTCAGTCCAGCCACTGACACTCATTGCATGTAGCAAGTTTGATGAACTAAAATGAAGATACGTGACAGAAGTGGGAAAGCAATTGCTGAGTTGCAAAAAATATCTATGGGATAAGCGTATCTGTATAAATACGTACATATAGACATATATGTCCATACGATCGATCAGATTCTAGTTTGCAGATAGAATCTCAACACATTTCAAGATTTTCCAAAGCCAGTCATTTCAGATGCCATTCACATGCCAACAGCTTAACACCATCCCCAGCAGCGGTATCACTACCATCCAGTAGTATCTGATTCTACTCTCCCAACATCTTAAAAGCTCATCTTGGAGCAAGCATGGAGCTGCTCTCTTCGCCAAACATTCGCTGATTGCTTGCAGCCAACCCCTGGGTTCCACAGGATGGCAGCACCAGGAAAATTAGTTGGAACTATCTTCTGAGAAGGTGTCTGGATCCCAAAAATCGGGCCCAAATGCAGTCTCCCAAGGTATTTGCAGCACTAGGGTTCATGGCAAGCATTGATTTGAATCAATGCATAATATAGCCATTGGTGAACCGGGTACGAGTACCAATGCCAACCATTGAGTTTCCGAAATGTGATGCACTAACACGAACCATTTGAATCGGTTTTCAGGATCCTGAAATGCTAACCGTTTCACCAATGGCAAATTGTTATCCAAGTGGAACGTGTTTGATCCGTGGCTGCTTACAGAACCACACCACGGGGGTGGCCATCGAGAGGGTGGTGGTGTTCAACCATCATTTTGGTTCCCACTTCGTTCCAACTGGCTCTCCCAAGCAGCTGGCTGAATTTTGATCCAAGTTTTGATCAAACATGGGGCCACCGGGCCGACCAAATGTGGCCAGTGCTGCTTTGAGTTGCAGTCAGCAAATGTGACTGGGATTCGTTGCAAAACATGGCTGGGTAAAGTCGGAAACCATCATTAATGATCAAGAAAGCATCGATCAATAATCCTCGTTCACGAGCGATAACCATCACTAGTCAACATTAAACATCATCCATCACTATTAATCACACAACCATCATCATGATTTAACATTATTTAACTATCGACAACCAATCTGAAGTTGTGGATTGCTTCAAGCATCTCCAAATCCATGGTCAAATATGGCATGTGTCTGAGTCCGACCCATCTACTGATCCTTCAGGCTCACTTGCATTGCTCTCACCCTCGACCTGACGGACACCGGGAAGTATCCGGGCGTACCAACGACAATAAGCACAAACCGGTCACCTTTGTTGACTTTTTTGGAGGCCAAATTGTGCATTCGAAAGAAACTAAGAGAGACCCGGGTTGCCGGGTTCGCCTTGATACACTTGCCGGATTTTTTTTCACCACGAGTAAATGACACCCCTCGGTACACAAGAAGCCCATGACCTGCAGGACTGTGGGGACCCCTTGTGACGGTTGAAACTTCGTTGTTGGAATCTCAAGCGTCACTGTGTGGACCGTGGGCTGTTCACAAACTATAAATTTCTTACCATCAATTATCCGCCAACTAACCACAACTGGTGATAGATTCATAATTGTGGATATCGTCAGAATTGAATTGATAATTATTAAGTTGATGGTTAGTACCACTCAGCCATCAAGTAACCATAAACTAACTATCAACTAATCATCAACCCACCGTGTCAACTAGCCACCAATTAGTCATCACTTCATCACTTCAATATTAACTACTAGTGAAAAATCGAAATTTCCACACATTTACCATAAATGAACCAGTAGTTGCCCACCAATTGTAGGTTAAAACTATTATGACCACCACTTAAGCACTGACTCACCTAATTGACCATCAATTCACCAAGAATTAACCAGGAGTTACAGTAATCATCCTGAGTCATTTGTCATCAGTTCCCCAACAAATATAGGAGTGATAACAACTGAAAGCCACCGGGGTTATGCCCACTCCAAAGCATGATTGTAACAATTCTTAGCCATCATTATTGGTCATTGCCCCCTCTGAATCATGATGAACCATCAACAGCATGGGGCCTACCTATTTTCAACCATCATTACTACCATTCCAACACCCCTCTGGTTGTTGGCTTTCCCAAAGCCGGCTTGAGAAACGACAAACAACAACGCAAAAAAACAAATCACCTTTACACGATACAACTACAGTCCATATACTATAAAAGAATCTATAATACAAGAACTTGAGGGGCTCGATATGCTTCCGTCCTTATAGGTGTGTATGCATCTTCTCCCTGCTTAATTAAGAATTTGAGGGACCCTCATTTCGGGGATTAAATTCTTAAAAACAATGGTCTAGTTATTGCTGGCGGTGCAGTTGGTCCCAGAACCAATGGATTTTGCACCTGGCAAGCCCTCGAGCATGAAATAAAGCTTAAACAACACAGGCAGGCCTCAGGGTACCTGTGGGGAGTTGAGCCCCCAACCACCAGAAAATCAAAAAAAACTGTTCAGGCTCCGAAAAGTTGTTTTTGATTTTCCACCCTTCAAAAATTAACTAGCCCCAAAAAGCCGTCCCAGGTCGCAGAACCAATGGATTTTGGACCTGGCAAGCCCTCGAGCATGAAATAAAGCTTAAACAACACAGGCAGGGGAGTTGAGCCCCCAACCACCAGAAAATCAAAAAAAACTGTTCAGGCTCCGAAAAGTTGTTTTTGATTTTCCACCCTTCAAAAATTAACTAGCCCCAAAAAGCCGTCCCAGGTCGCAGAACCAATGGATTTTGGACCTGGCAAGCCCTCGAGCATGAAATAAAGCTTAAACAACACAGGCAGGGGAGTTGAGCCCCCAACCACCAGAAAATCAAAAAAAACTTTTCAGGCTCCGAAAAGTTTTTTTTTGATTTTCCACCCTTCAAAAATTAACTAGCCCTAAAAAGCCGTCCGAGGTTGCAGAACCAATGGATTTTGGACCTGGCAAGCCCTCCAGCATGAAATAAAGCTTAAACAACACAGGCAGGGGAGTTGAGCCCCCAACCACCAGAAAATCAAAAAAAACTTTTCAGGCTCCGAAAAGTTTTTTTTTGATTTTCCACCCTTCAAAAATTAACTAGCCCTAAAAAGCCGTCCGAGGTTGCAGAACCAATGGATTTTGGACCTGGCAAGCCCTCCAGCATGAAATAAAGCTTAAACAACACAGGCAGGGGAGTTGAGCCCCCAACCACCAGAAAATCAAAAAAAACTTTTCAGGCTCCGAAAAGTTTTTTTTTGATTTTCCACCCTTCAAAAATTAACTAGCCCCAAAAAGCCGTCCCAGGTCCCAGAACCAATGGATTTTCAAGATGGTCACCGCGGTTTACATAAACAAGAATCTGTTAAGAATTTAAGGGACCCTCAACACATGATGTTGCAAAATCCGGCGCTATTTAATTTAAGAATCTGAGGGACCCTGGGCAAAAAAAAATGGATTCTTGTATAGCGCATGCACTGTATATAACCATTTCTAGGGTTTATCTGGGTGTTTCTCGAAAGATGGGGAATCCCAAATCATCCTTGATTCACCATTTTTAGCAATAAACCAATCATTTTTAGGGAGAAGCCCTATTCCAAGAAACCACCATATGGGGCTGTACCCTATAAATAGGGTTTATAGTTGCACATTTATAAGGTCTATAGCCCCATATAGGGTTTATAGCCCTATTTATAGCATTACATACCCTTTAATTCTATACATAGGGTTTATAGTACTATTTTTAGGGAGTACCCCTATTTCTATAGGATTGTGCCATGTCCAACTCATTTCCTTCGCCTCGCCTGCAGCTTCGGCAAGTCCAGGGGCACCGCCTCGTCCAAACGTATCGCGGTCTCCTGGGGCCACGAATGGTTGGAGATATGGGTGGTGAATGGTAGAGACATGGTGATGTGTGGTGATATCACATGGTGATTTGTGGTGATTTATGGTTGGCTCATACTTTCTAAATAGTGATTTAGGATTGGCTCATACGTTTTAAGTAGTGACTTATGGTTGGCTTATAGTTGTTTATGGCATAGGGTTGTTTGTAGTTCCTCATGGCGATTTACGGTTGCTGAATGCTGGCTAATGATTGCAAATGGTGGTGAAACTGTGAACTATCGATGGTTGATTGATAGTAAATGATGGTTATTCAATGGTTGTATTGATTAATTAATGCTTAGCGATGCTTCATGCTTGTTTACAATGGTTGATCGGTGGTCTGAAAGAAGGTATTCCATCAGGCCTCACAATTGAAAAACAATTCATGCAGGAACCGACAAAGTGGGGTCAATGATGCAAGGAGTCACCTTGGGGATGCCTGGCGACCAGCTGGGAACATCCCAGGAGCTGCTTCTTGTGATGCCGTATGTGATTGGCCCCTGATGCTGCAGCTAGCCTAATCTAGGTGGTGGTTGAACCACCCCTATGAAAAATATGAGTCAACCAACCAATTGTTAATAACTACTAGGGAAAATAGAAAATGTTCGAAACCACCAGCCAGTAATTTTTCTCAATTGGAAGCAGCACAAAAATCACTTCATGCAGCACTATGTTACTTAGGCTTTGACATACCAACTTCAGTGGAACGAGCCTTCAGCATCGATTCCTGCTCCGGCCATTCAAGAACCCATCACGGAGCGGTAAACAACCAACCCCTAGCAGAATGGTGACTCCATCATTAACCGACTGCTAACTACCTATTAACCAACCATTTACCATCCATGACCACGGTTTACCAACCATTTAGCCCCTGATGAACCTGAGAATTGAAGTTTGATGGGAGCTAAATGGTTGGTAAACCGTAGTTGTGGCTGGTAAACCATTTATCTTAACCAACCAAAATCCTTCAACTCAATGGTTATCCGCTACTCATCCCTATAATCAACCATTATAATCCCTCTTAGCAACCATTATCATCCCTAGTATCAACCATTATCAACAATAATGAATCAACCATAACTTTTAGTCCCCATTCATTCACCATTAAAATATCACAACTTCCCTATCATTATATCCCCCATCAATTCCTGTTGTCAACCATTATATCCCCCTAGTAATCCCTAGCATTAACCAAGGAATAATGCTTGTCAATCATCATATCCCTAGTATTAAAAGTATCCCTATCATTATATCCTCTAGTAATCCCCTAGTATTAACATGTATTAACCATCATATACCCTAGTAATCCCTAGTATTAACCATTAAAAGAGTTGTCACTTCCCATCCTTCAACCCAAGGCCCTCACCTTCCCAACGGGACGGCGTCCGTCCTGTGTTTCCACCGGACACGGCACGTCTTCGTCCTCGCCTCGCTCCAAGAGCACCGGCACCTCGTCAGCATCCTGGCGCCACCGTTCCGTTACCGTAACGGATGGAGATGTGACCAGCAACAGCCACCAAGCCAGGATGTTGCTTGGTCTTTAATAGTAGTATGTGATTTCATATTAAAGTAAGCTCAAGTTATTTGATATTAATGATCTGACTATTAATGATCATAGGCTCTGAATGGCTTTAAAATCCATAAAAGTTTAAAGCTGAGCCAACTGGTTGAGCCAAGCATACTAGCTAGTTTGGGCTTTTCGGGTGTTCTACCCAAACTGTTATGGTTTCAACCAGCTATGATTCCATAACCACAGCTGCTTATCCCGAAGCCACAACTTCACTGCTGCCTCGACTCCGTCGTCTGCCTTCATGCGGCAATCCTCGTCCTGGTGTTCCGGTGCAAAGGATCTGTTCCCTGTGGGTCAAGGTTTTTCCTCGGTAGCGGACACATTTGAAGGATACTACTTGTATGTTCACCCCCACTTAGTAAGTGGTCACTACCCATCGTTTCTAGGGGTTATTAGCTACCTGATAGGATTTATAACCATGGTGCTAGCCAAGTGGCCAGCATGTTTTCATCAGATTGAATCATAGTCTTGAGAGCCCATCGGCATACCCTGAAATCAGTAGTCTTGAGCCATGGAGTTGCAAACCATGAAATCACCACTGATTAGTGTACCAGTAACCATGAAATCACCCGTCTTTAGCTCTCTTCAGCCACTCATGAATAGCATTAACATGCATTTTTACAATGAAATCACCAGTCCTTAGCCACTAATTAGTAGCATTCAGATGCATTTACATCCATGACCCTCTGGTAAGCTAACCCGGCAATGAAAAATCCAGCATTTTTTGGTGCTTTCCCATGGATTTCGTTATAAAAAATGGTCAAAATCCATTGCCAGGTTAGGGACTACCGGACTGTACCCCATGAAATCACTAGTCTTTAGCCACTACTTACACTAGTTAGTCGCATCTACATGCATTGAGGTCCGTTGACCCATGAATTTCCCACGCTTCCGAAGCACCAGCGAAGCCCCAGGCGCCTTCCAAGTCTTCTCCGTTGCCACGGGCGTCAGATCGAAGGAGGGCGGCGCAGTGTTCGCGTTCGCCGTCACCGTGGTGGCAGCGTCCTGAGAAAACGCTGGCGACGTGCCGTCGTGGCGGCTGATGTGAATCGATGGGTTCGGGTCACATGAAGCGAAGTACCGGCTGTAAAACCATGATGACCAAGATGACCAAGTTGGTCAGGTTTTACCATGATTTCGTTTGATATTACATATGGTTTTCCCAACTACCGTTGGTCATCATGATTGGTAGTTGGTTTGAGATTATATATGGCTTGGTTTGATACCCATTTCACATCATTTCACTGGTTAGCCAACCTATGTTGTTCACAATGATAAATTCCTTGACTTCAAATACAGCAGCCGTAAAAATGTCGATCGAACCGGGCAGCTGGACTCTGTCCTTGTCTTCTTGACTTTCCTGCGCTTAGCACTGCGAGGCACTGTGAGACGTGCAGAGGCTCACGTTGCTGGATAAACATGGTGGTACCGATTGCAAAGTGCTTTAAGGTGCAGAACGATTTAACTTGTTCACTGACGAACTGGTAGATTTGGCTGCAAAATCCATTCCCGTTCGGATGATATCCTCTTGATACTGGACTTCTTATGCAGCCAAAGCGTCAATGAATGCCAGTTAAATTTGCCAAAGTATAGATCCACGGCGCCCCGCAAGGCCTTCCCTCCACTTGCACAGCTAGTGATCATGAGTTTCCCATCTCTACGGCTCCATTCCTTCAACGCTGGCTCCGGTGATCGTTAAAAAGGACCAACGGCATCAAGCATGGAACCACGACACTGGCAAGGCCTTCGCTGGGGGTGACAGACAAGTCTCCAACCACTACGCTATTGACCATGGATCACCAGCAACTGGACGATATTGACTTCACCTTTTGATGGATCACCATGACAAAAGATGGTTCACCATCAAAAAGCATCAACCAGCTTCTTAACCATCAATTGTTTCAACATCATCAATCATTAACGATCATTCACCATAATAAAGCATCACCAACAATTAATCATCACTAACTCTACAAACCGTCATTCACCATCAAGAAATCACAATATGATTCAATATGATCCATCCTTCACCATCATTCACCATCATAAAACCGCTCTTATCCATCACTTTGACCATCATTCACCATCGTAAACCATCATTTATCATCGCTCTTAACCATCACTTTGACCATCATTCACCATCGTAAACCATCATTTATCATCATTAATACTCATCATAAACCATCATGTATCACCGTCATGTATCACCATCATGTATCACCATCATGTATCACCATCATGTATCACCATCATCAACCATCATCAACCATCATCAACCATCATAAACCGTCATTTATCACCATCACACTTATCCATTTCCCTTGTGCTTAGTGCATCTTCTCGACCCCATCGGGGCTACCTTACCGGGCCCCTCGGTCGGCCTCCGCTACGCTGGTCGTCATGGCAGGCTCCGTGGTGACGGTGAAGGACACTGCACTGGTGGACGCCGCGGAATCCTAACGACGCAGCGACGGAGGTGCTGGAGGGTTGGTAGGGCGTGTAGGTGGACACAGCGATGTATCGACACGTGATGGGAAGTGATGGTTTGTGATGGCTGATAAATGATTGCAATGATGATAAATGATTCGATTAATGGTTAATAAATTGTTGATGATGAAAAATCATGGTGGTGTGGCTTGATCTGTTAAGCGTTTGCCCACTAAATGCGATGATCATGCAAGTTTCTTCGGACGCCGCTGTCCCCACCTTGGCCGGCATGCCACTCACCTGCGGGTCGAACAAAGCAGCCCGGCAAGAAACAAGACCTCTTTGGATGGTTGGTTCATGGCTATCCATAATATGAATAACCATCTATTGAATCTATTTAGATGGTTCAGTTGTTTCATGGCTGTTCTGGTGATGGGGCTACGGAGTCTACCACTTCGTCTCATTAGTATCATCCAAGGTTGCCAATACAGCGTCAAGGTTGTTTTTCATTGCTTCATACTAGCGGAACCTAAAACCCCTGAAAAGACAGGTCTAGTGAAAATAACCGGGGTTTTCAGGAAAAACCTGGGGTTTTGAAATTCCAGAATTTCCAGTTCTCAGTCATTTCTGAAATAAATGATGTTGATCCTTTTTTGCAGCTTGAATTTGCATTTGAAATCTTGCCAAGGCCCACCATTGGGCCCACAGAACCCAAAATGGCATCTCGGAACAGCTCAGGGACCCTACCCTACCCTCCCCCCAGCTACCCCAAAAACCATATTTAAAGACGGGTTTTGTACGGGAAAATTACAGGTTTTGTACGGGTAATTTACGGGTTTTTTAAACCCAGGTTTTTCAGAAAATCACCAAAATATGGGGTTAGTACGGCCAAAATACATGTTAAGTACTTGGAAAAGTCGGGGTCCCCTTGTTTTCACAATACGGGGTCAACAAACGTCAACAAATTTCAACAAAAATAAGTCATGTCAGGTTCAGATTGCAAATACATCACTTTGATACAGTTCGAGCCGGCATCCTCGCCAACCGTGGTAACGCGTTCTTGTCAAAAGGGCAGCGTGCATTCATATTTTGCCATTCTGGGACCAAAAGTTGGGTTCTTCGTAAATACCCGGGGTTTTGAGAGAAAACCCGGGGCTTTGGTGAAAAATAGAAGAAATACCCGAGGTCTTTAAACAGAACCTGTTTTTTCTTAGGTTTTGGGTTCTCTAGGTACTGGTATGGGTCAAGAGAATTTCAGCAGTGTAGCCACCTGAAATATCACCAAAACATTCGCAATTGTATTGTGAAGAAGAAACAATGAACACTATGCAACAATGAAAACCAGCAACAGCAGTTGGTGGGCTTCGTATGACAAGCTACTTGAGCTAGCAGAACTACAGACACCCATGAGACTCACCTGGATTATCAAAGACATCTTCATCTCATGATGCGGGGAAACAACAATGCTCATAATGCTCAATGATTGTCTAGGCAAGACTGATTAAATTTTGGTTGCATTCTACTTGCCTGTCAGTGGATGATTAATTGAGCAAACGTCGTCAGTGGGACTCATCCAAACGTTCTGAACTCTATTATCTGCAAAGCCATCATTTTTGGCGGACTGCGAAACCTGAAATAGACAGGCTTGCTGTGGGGTGATCAATGGTCGGTCGGCACCTGCCAGATTGAGCGGAGGGCGTATCACTGGAGATTGACGATATTTGGAAAAACAATGAAAAACATATTTCTGGTTGGTGGCTTCAACCCGTCTGAAAAATATGCTTGTCAACCAACCAATGAGCCCAAATAGTGACGAAAGCAGCAAATGCTTTCCACCACCAGCTAATACTTGTTTCACTATGATTGCTGGTTATTTCTTACTTTTATCAACCATGATCCCACCAAAAACACCAACCAGCTTTGCCAACCCTAAAGTTTCAGTTGGTATATTATAGACGCCATCCTTCCACCTCCAGGTTCGGCACAAGGACGGCAGCGGCATTGTTCAACAAGGCGAACGCAATCGATCTCACTTCGAACTGAGAAAGACGTGTCTGCCACATCGAGCTTAGCAAGTTGTTCATGTCCGCGTCGCACCCTGCAACACCATGAGTTGAACTGGTATTCCTATTGAGCAAACACTGGTGCCTTTTTGGTTGAGGTGGTACTCGTCCAATAGATTGTTACTGTACCCATCATTATCTCTTTGATTAACCACAGCTGTACCTGTTTAGCAAACAACTATTGACCATGAGAATGATTGGCAACCGTTCTCAACCAATTGTCTGTCCACTATAATTGTTTGTGATTTCCCCTGCCATTAACCATTACACAACAATTTCATCCACTTTCAACATATTTCAGGCAGATCCACGGCCAAATTTCCCCAGATTTTCCCGAACCATGACCTTACGACTACGATTTTCCCCCAGATTTCCGTCCCATCGTTGGCACCTCAAAGACAACCTTGAGACGCTGTTGCTCCGACCTTGCCATGTCAACCCAGCAAAAGTCGCACAGGAATTCAATTAGTGCTGATTAAAATAATGGTTAATGGTGGCTTAATGATGGGTTGATGATGGCTTAATGACGGTGATGGGTTGATGATGGGTTTGTGATGGGTTAATGATGGATTAATCATGGTAATTTCATGGTCAATTGATGGTTATTTATTGGTTGCTGATGGTTAACTTATGCTTACTTGATGACTACTTGGTGTTTTTTTGGTCGTTTGATGGCTTGTAGTGGTGAATGATGCTGAACAATGGTCAAACTTACTTTGTGTTAGCTGATAAAGATCCAATGATTATGGCTACGTTGAGGCTTATTATATAAGTGTGCTTAACAATAGTGTCTGGTCGCTGATGTAACTTAATGATGATGGCTTATTTTGCTCAACAATTGCTAGTGAGAAAGGACAGTTCTGCGACTGACTATTGAGGACTGATAATTGACGGCTAGTAACAATTTGTGTGCTACTTTTTGTGGTTAATAATTGATAGTAGCAGATTGGAAACAAATAACTCCATTCACATGATGGTTCGACCCATTTCATTAAGAATAAACTAACAACCCCTGATTAAATAACCATCAATTACAGTAACCATCAGGGGTGGTTCTTGCTCATTAAGGATTCATTAGCCGTTTATTAACCATCATTGATCATCAACTGGCAGTACCACCCATCATCATTAACAACTAAGTAGCCATTAACCATCAATTATAATGGCTAATTAGTGAGGCTGATTGGAGCCGACGGTGGTACTGCCATCCAGGAGTTCTGGACAAATTTCTACAAAAGCAGGCCTCCTGGCAGGCCGATTTAGTTGGTTACTTCACTTCTTAGTGTAGGG
>VSDK01001946.1:367-26846 GCA_009767595.1 Symbiodinium kawagutii | reverse complement strand
TAGCATCAAGTTTATGGGTTGTAATAAACCCCGCTGTAAAGCGGAGAGTTCCAATGCGAACAGTAGTCATAAACTCTTAAGCGACCCAAAACGGGAGAGATTGCAAATGTCCTTTTCCCTGCATAAATTACTGCAACCCATGCTGGGAAGGAAATTCTATGGCAACCAACCAGCGGAACAATTTGCGGTTTGGGAAACAACACGCAGTACTACGGTAGGTGGACGAATTATTCAAACCCTTTCACAAACCCCGGCTCCCCCAATTTCAATGTTAGATTTGGTGTTAATGAGGTTGGCGCGAGTGGAGGAAATAAATCAAACCCCCGAGACTGAAGTTAAACCCTATCCGCCAACATTAAAATCATGGGCTCGAGGGGGGGCGTGACATGACAACCGGTCCGGGGTTTGATTAATCTGCCCATCTACTGTAGGGTCCATCTAACCCAACATTCAACTCGCAAGCACTATGTACCACCCACCGTTGATCGTTATCTTCAATCTCAACCATCAACCATCAATTAACAATCATTAATTTATCACTATGATATTTCAAACCACCGAGCAAGTTAGCCATGTTTGACCCATTTTCAATCATTTTTTAACCATCTTTAACCAACCATTGTCCACGATTACCATTTTTCACCAGTATTACCAACCATCATCCACCATCAACCCACAACCCTTCACCGCTTCCGCGACCGAACCGTTGATTTCGACCCGCACCTTGCGCAGCGGGCTTCGGATGGACCTGGATGACACGCGTGGAGCGAGATCAAGCAGCGCAGGGGGTGAACGATGGTGCATGGTGACGGTGACCTCGCTGAGGGGAACCGACCACGAGAGAAGTCGCAATGGTTGATGGGAAGTGAATGGCTGATGGTTCATCATTGTCAATGGTTAAGAACCGTCACTAGGTGTCACATGAATTATCACCTATCACTAGAAGTAATCACTTGAATCACACCTAGTGATGGTTCATGCTGACTCTTCCTGATGGTGATGGTGATAAGCTATTGTGAATGACACCTAGTGATGGTTGATAATTCGTGATGATGCTCAGTGACTCTTGCTGATGGTGCAGGAATTGCATGGGAACGGTGTGCATCAATGATGGGTACGATGTGTTGCTCAATTCGCTACCGTGACTGGCAACTGGCAGGACAGCGCTCGAAGTGCCGAGCACCGCCACAAAAGAAGGATCTCCCGACCACCGCGGCTTGGGATTACGACAACGCTCAACGACAAAACGCTCATCGAGCACTGCCAATCAACCACTAAGAAGCTCTTTCTCAAAGATTGCTAGTGCTCAGCAAGCTAGTTGTTCATGGGCTAATTGCTAGTTGTCAAAGATGTTATTAATTATCATTAGCAACCATCTATCATCCAAAGGCTTGTCGTATGAACCTATATAATATTGGTGGTTAACCATGATCAACATCATACATACCATGCATACATATCTATCCATACATGTCCATATCTATCCATCCATATCTATCCATTCATATCTATCCATCCATATCTAGCCATCCTTAAATACAATATAGTATATAGATATTGTAATATTATATATATATATATAATATATCTATTTACTTATTTTACTTGTTTATACAATATATACCATATATCATATATGATAAAGAATATATTATATATCCCCCGATCTATCCATATCTATGCTGCTCAACATGGTGACATCTCCCTTTTGCCAACCGGCACCTGGTGGCTGTTCATCATCCAGCTCCTTCTCATAGGTCTGTGGCGCGAGTGGGCATCGTGGGACCCGTGGGCATGGGCACCTTGTTGGCACAACCAGAGTCGCATGCTCCAGGCATTCCCAAATCAACCACTATCAACCACTACTCAGACTACTTGGTGGCTTATGGATCAATGGCTAGCCTTGAATTTTTGCTGGGTATAGTAAACCCATCTACCCCCGAAAATCGCATTCAGAATCTGAGGTATTTGTAGTGGTACACGGGTACACACTGGGGGAAGCATTCTCTGACCCCACTCCGTAGCGAATGGCTGAGATTTGACATCCTGATGCTTGGTCTGTGGTGAAGAATACACAACCAACCTTGCTTGGGGGGAGATGCAGTACGAGCAAGGAGAAGTTGACCTGATTGGTGTGATTGGTCGTGATGTAATTATTGCACAAATCCGGACACAGGTGCGGTGAACAAGCAGATTAATTCCCCAAACCTTTTTGATTTACAGGTAAATATTGCCATAGCGACTGTGCTTTTGCTCCATGCATGCAAATGTGCAGCCGCGTCTCCCTATGATGATGAACTGCTGGTGAACTACCAGCCACAGCGTGCCTCCATGATTCACCAACTAGTCACTCATCCCCGGGTTCTGAACGAATCCCTTCCCATTCATTCCCCATGGTGATTAAGAACAGTCGTTTGTCAATGGTTTGCACTGGTTAATTACTACGAACGCTAGTATAAGCATTTGTCAATGGATACGAATGGATCATGAATGGATAGAACGGTTTATACAATTTCTCACGAAAGAGCTGCAAATAATCTGAACTGTATTCTGGCCGATAGTGGCTAATCAAATATTCGTCACAACAAATAGTAATGATTCATTAATGGTTCGTATGAATCACTAAGACTGATTAGCCATGGTTACATAGGCGGTAAGACACTAATCACGTGTCACAAGAATCCGTCTGATTTATATAATCGAATAGGGAATCTATGTATTTAATCTGGTGGGGCGGTGCCGGGGGAGCGTCTAAAAGGAAAAGTATGGAGGTATCACCCTTGTTTTTCCTAATGTTCATTGCCGGTGAAATTAGACCCCAATTTTGACAAACACATCAGTGAAATCTTCCAAACACTTGGTTCCTTTCATTGCTATGAAAAGTATGAGTGAACCAACGAATCATTTGTGAATACATTTGGGAAAACAAAAAAGGCAATCAAACCACCAACGAAGAGACCAACAAATGCTGGTTTCTCAAAATGAAGGTACCTCAAAATGGTTGATTCATTACTTCAAATGGTTCATAAACTGGATGTTTTGGGAATACCAGTAGCTATTGAGATGAGAAACCACCAAGGATTCCTTTGATGGACGCCTTGTGGCGTTGCAAATCGCTGATCAGCGGCGTGCCTCCATAGGGAGCACCTGATTCTTGGGAGTGTCCCAAAGGTACTTTCCACCTGCGCACCATGCAATGCCTTGTTAGCTCATGGGTGGTTATGGTTGATGGTTAGTAATGATTCAGAAGGGTTGTGAACGGTTGATGGTTGATGATGGTTGATGATGGTTGATGATGGTTGATGATGGTTGCTGATGGTTGATGATGGTTGATGATGGTGGATGAGAACCAACAATGCTCTTGTTACAACAATGGCTAAGAAAGGGTGTTGGTACTGGTATTGCCAGCAAGGTATGTATGGTAAATTCGAAAGGGTATCAATCGCTGGGACTGTACCAATGCTTTGTATTGAAAGAAGTGGCAGAACAAAAGAAGCACTGCGACAACGACAGCGACCACCACGGCCACCTTCGCAACCAACTCGCATCATGGTCGACAAGTGATTGGCTTTCGTCTATGTACCATGTGGCCTGTGGTAAGCTCACATAGTAGAAACCTCATCCTTCTTAATCTTTCATAGCTAATAAACCAACCATTTCTGGGTTCTAAGAAACCACCGTACACACTGTTGTCTCACTATCATAGTCCTACTCTTCAAGCGTTCATCCATCCATCTCTTTCATAGTTGCTTATGATTTGACCATGTCGTTGGTGAAAGATTACAGTTGGTTCGTAACAAATAGTTGCTGGGTAGTAGCAAATAGTGGTAACTATAGTTGTTACAGGGTAAAATGTTCGTAACAAATAGTCAAAAATCACATCCTGCTCCACTATAGTTGTTGACCCTGACAACTCATTCCTTGAAAACGTGGAAGGTGATTGGTTCTGACCCGTAGCCATCTAGCAGCCATCTAGCAGCTCCCCAATCATGGTTGCTTGAGATCCCTCTTATCCAACAGCCACACCAGCGCTTCCCATGCCTTTGGGCGACAGCAACGATGGCCTCAGTCGTGGAGTTTTCAACAAGGGAGGCTTGCGTCGTGTCTCGCAAACGAACGTGAATGATTTAGGTTCATGGTAGGGAGGAACTGGTTGATATACGTTTTATTCATGGGGGAAACAAAGGTTGATAGCTTTTCAAGGCTATATGGTTCTTGGATGGCCAATGATGGTCAATAGATGGTTACTATCGTACCATGGCAAAGGATGGCTAGTAGCGGTTGATAAAGGCTCATGCTGCCTAAGCATAATGATTGTGGGTTGATGATCGCGAGGATAAAGCCCGTGAATGACTGCTATATAATCACGGATGCCTTCCTGAAAGCCAGGCTAGCTGCAACTCATCAACGCGTAATAGGCAACTTGTCTAATTATACTTTAATTTAAACTTATCTTTACTTGGTTTACTGCACAGTACACACCAGCAAAGCGTATCCATAGATTGTCCCAAAAAATTGATGGTCTACCCCATGGAAACGATCATTTTTTGGCAGGTTGACCGGCGGCTTCACGGGGCAGCCGCTGGGCCCCCAGGCAGGCTGAAACTTTCCTCGATCACCGCCTGAACCTGTCAGGACGGGGAGCCACCTCTGTTGCCATTTCTGAAACTGGTTACTGGTATATGATGGTATATGGATGTTTTGGTATATATGGATGTTTTGATGTTTTCTCATAACAGGGAACCCTAAGAATGCCTGGTTTATTGCTAGAAGTGCTCAATATAGGATGATTTGGAGGTACCCCCTGGCTAACAGTCGACAGTGAGTAGTGACCAACATACCATTTGCCGAATCTTGGTCCTAGACGTTCCTCATCAATTATCATGTGTTATATAGATACATGAATCTCGTATCAATACAAAGCTTTATAATACTTTCTACTGTACGTAAATATTAAATACGTACTGCGACACATGCCACATCAATCTAAATCAAGATGTTCAATCAACAAATCCTAAACACATATTCAAACGTACATATAGTATCATACTAAATCATATTATATATGACTGGTTGGTGGTTTGAAACCCTATGAAAAACATTTGTCAACCAACCAATTGTTAATAATTACTCGGGAAAATGATCAAACTGTTTGAAACCACCAGCCAGTCTAGTAGTTGGGCATGGTTCCCCCACTAGTTTGGTCTAGTAGTTTGACCCGGACCAATGTAGCTGTTTAACCACTATAGTTGCTTATCATCGCCTCACCGTTATAACCATTGGAAAGCATTATCAACCATTATTAACTACTATAGTGATGATTACTTTTAATCAACCAGTAGATCATTAACAAATCATATTAGACATGACCAATTTCGCATGTTCACCAGCCCGGCCAATCTCAGTGTGGAAAGACCAACCAGGGCGGCCTGCTCCAAAGCCAGCTCTTCCTGTTGAGCTCTGTCCTAGCGGAGGCTACAACCAGCCGTTGCGGTGGAGGCGAAGCAACGGAAAGATATGTGGCTTCGTCATTGATCATGGTGAAGTGATGGCTTAGCTATAGTTGCGCTATGGTTTAGCTATGGCTTAGCTCTGGTTTAGCTATGGCTTAGCTATAGTTTAGCTATGGCTTTGAAGTAATAAACCAGCCACAACCATGTTTGAGGGTACCCCTATTTTGAGAAACATCCATATAGTGGCTAGTGACTAGTGTTGATGGCTATTTGATTGATAAAAGCTACCAGAAAGTGCTGTTGATGGTAATTGATAAAGAATAGGTTAATTGAGACAATCCTTGTTGACACAATGGATACACATGCATCTACGCAACTCGTTTCATCAGTCAACTACGATAAAGTATGAAGTGGTAGCTATCGTCCTCAGACTCTTGGGTATGCATACATTCCGTTTTTTTTAAACAAAAGGTAGGTTTGGGATGGTTTGAACCTTGACTTTACCATCATAGACGGTGATCTAGCCATCGGCAACCATGACTTAACGATGGCTCAAGAATCATTGACAAGGATATAAGATTGACTTGCCCATCATTTTTCCATGACGTATCTGTGACTTGACAGTGACTCAAACATCATCAAACAATGATAGAACAGTAACTTAAACTCAGTCATCTATCAAATGATGCTCTATCCCAACCAGTCCTATCGCTAAGTAACTTTGCTCATCATTCCAGTGCATGGGATAGGACATCAAACAATGCTCTATCCCACTATCATTCAGCATTTGTGTGTTTCTCAAGTCGTAGGGGTACCCCCGGTTATCATCCATTATTAGCCATTTTATCAATAAACCAGCCACAGCTCCGGGGTCCCCCACGGTAAGAAAGCCCCATTGAGTTATCTGGCTATGGGTCAAAACCCTGTACGCCTGGTTCCCCCATCACTAACCATGGTTTTCCCTATACTTTTGTTGGTCATTATCCCCCTTTATTGGTTGATTAATATTGATCTATGGCCATATATAGCTGGTATATCCCCTACTATTGTTACTTGTCAGACCCCACTATTAACCATTAACCAGCTAGTTAGCCATTGTTGTAGGTTGGTGAATATTGATCCGTAGCCATCCCTTTACATGGGGGTACCCCCAAATCATCCTCATCTGAACCATTTATAATCATACACCAATCATTTTCGAGGGTTCCCTATTTTAAGACCCTCCCCCATCCATAGCTGGTATACGCCCATTTTTGTTGGTTATTCCCAGCTTTATTAACCGTTAACCAGCTATCATTTCCCATTGGTTGGCTCAATATTGACCCATACAAGGTGGGCCCCCTTAGTTATCTAACTTGGCTTATAACTAGGGTAACTTCCCGTTATGGAAGATATAACTATAGTTAAATGGCTTATTGATCAACTTATAACGAGGGGGGCCACCTTGTACTACTGGATGGTAGTGATACCGCTGCTGGGGATGGTGTTAAGCTGTTGGCATGTGAATGGTATCTGAAATGACTAGTTTTGGTAAATCTTGAAGAGATGACAAGTTGTTGAGAAGCAAATGTGTTGAGATTCTATCTGCAAAGTAGAATCTGATCGATCGTATGGGCATATATGTCTATATGTACGTATTCCCTCTATTTTGAGAAACCACCATTGCAATACAAAACATTGGTACAACCCCGTTGATTGATACCCTTGCGAATTGACCAGGAATACCTTGCTGGCAATACCAGTACCAACACCCGCCTGTCAGCCATTGTTGTAACAAGAGCATTGTTGGTTCTCATCAACCATCATCAAACATTACAAGGTGGGCCCCCTATACGTTAGCTAACTTGGCGAACATAACTAGGGTACCAATTATGGAAGATATAACTAGCTTGCTAAATGGCGAATCTTAATCAACTTATAACCAGGGGGTCCCGGTCCCTTGTAGCCATCCATCCCAAGCACCCCCCCGCAAGGCGCGCCGGAGCCGCACCTGCAGCTGACACAACTTGTTCCGAGCGCAACGCATCCGCCGCTTCACCTGGCGAGCCATGACCAAGTCGGCAGAGTGGAGCGAAGATGCGTTCGTTAAAGAGTGGCTGCATTTATGGTGGTTTAGAATGGTTTAATAATGGGTTTCAAAGTGATTTATGGACATTTCTGGTGGTTTTTAGAATGGTTTAATATGGGGTTCCAAGTGATTTATGGCTACAAATGGTGGTTTACAGTGGTTTATAATGGTTTAATACTGGTTTAAAAGTGGCTAATAATGTTGTTGATGGTGGCTGATGGTGGTTGGAAATCGTTTTTGGTGGGCTTAGAACGGTGGTGAGCAAGCTGGTGGATGGTCTACTATGCCATTGCTGATGTTTATTCAATAACAACCAGCTCTAAATGATGGTGCATGGTGGTTTATGATGGTTCATGATTGTTCTGATGGCTGGTAAAGCCTATTATAACCACTAGTCCAAGTCCGGAGGTTCATGCTGCTTGGTGATGCTTGGTAAGCCAACAATGGCGTTCATTGATGGCCAACAAGCAGTTGTTCATGATGGTTTCTGGCGGCTTAAGGATGGTGGATGATAATGATGTTTTTTCCAACAATGCCCATGGCTGACAGCGGCTGGTAACCAGCAAGGGCCATGGCTGATGGTGGCTACTGCATGTTCCTGCAATGTTTTCCGGTACCATCGAATGCCGCCGCGCACAGCGGAAATTAGCAACCTCGTTGGAGGCTAGCAGCGCCAGAAATCCCAAATATTTCTTGGCGCAAAGACTCCACCGGCCTCCGCTGTGGATGGTGCCGCTGCAGTCGCATCACCTTCGACCTCTTCGTGTCCATCTCGAAAATGTTCTCGCACTTGATCTGTGCCCTGAAATTGCTTCCGCTTCCGCCATCGATGTTTGCAAAGGCGACAACACAGGGAACCATTGGAGTTCACAGTCAAGCCCATCCCAACCGCCGCAGGTGGGCTTCTGCTTGTTCCACGATGCACTTCACACCGGACTTCACACGCTCCCTGCGCAAAAATGATTCGAGCAAAGCTCTTATTAGCCAGACAGTCACTTGGGGACGGTCTCTGGCGACCAAAATGCGTCGCAGACCTGGTTTCAACTTTGGCAAACGTGCCACAGCTGCAGTTCTGCGACACTCAGCTGAGTACCTCTGAGAAGTGTGGTGCTTCAGCGTCGTGCTTCAGCAACCGACTTGCAAGACTGGCTGCACTCGTTGACCGCCACATGCACGCCATCCTTGAGCACGTTGCTAAGCCATCCAAGAATTAGCCAAGCCGAAGACCTTGCGTAGTGTCGCCGTCAGATCAGCACTTTCCCAGCTTTCTCGTGGACAATCGTGGCTCAAAGGGTGCATGATGATGGTTATATGATGGTTATATTATGATGGTTGCTAAATGTTGCTGGCATTTCAAGGCCAACACTGACAATGCTTATTGATTACCAGTGATTTGTACGATTGATCATGATTGATGATAAAAATCATGGCTCTGATACAATGTGCTTTCAAGATGATGAGCAAATACTAGTAGGACACTAAAGCTGTTTTCGCGAGTTGCTTCACACTTTCTGGAAGGTACGGCACCTTGTGATCATTTTTTGCATGCATATATCTTCTGGCACGTTCAACAAGGGCGAGGTTAGGCTCTCCCCGGAGGTCTGGCTTGACAGCCCCTGAGGGATGGCTCACCGACAGTCACCTTATCCACAAAACCCTTGTGCCTCCGAAGCCTCTCAGTGAGAATCCGGGGTGGCTCACCACCATGAACTTCTGCAGGCATCCGGTTCTCTTGAGTTGCTTTACCTATCTTTACCTCGTCAATCACAAGTTGTATCAGCAAGCCTATCTTTGTGAGACTCTTCAGTGCACAATGAGGAAAACAGCTAGGATACTATCAGACTGTTTGTAGTGATACTACTATCCCAGAAACGGTGGAAAACTGTGTTACTTACTGATACGATCAGACTATCAGTACTTATCAGTGTCCACCAGCCCTGAATTTCATGGCCGCCCACCTGAGAGACCCAAAGCCATCGGATACCTCATCGCATCCACAGCGACGTGCCAAGGTGGGGTCCGCATCCCAGGTGCATGAAAGGTGGTGCATGATCTGATTCAAGCCGCTATTAGCCATGATTGGCATGACCATTGTTGAGTATCTTTCGAGAAATTTGAATTTGGAATACACCAGGGATTCCTTGCTTTGAAAACTCTCTGGTAGCTCATACAAGTACTCAGCACCCGCAACACTGCAGGTGACGCTCAGAAAACTGGACATTGACGGCTTCTCTGCAGGTTGATTGAGTGGGCCAAGACTTTTCCGCGCATAGCGGTCGCTGCTGAATTCTTCACCTACACATGTAGTGATCCACGGTATTGAAAAATACCTATCTATGTAGTAAGAGGAATACTCAGTCCCAGTATTCCAGGATATCCCTCTGGTAATCTAATTACCGTCTATAATAGCCCCCCTGGTAAACGTTCCTGGAAACCAAGAATAACCTTTTCTGAGCCGTCTAGTTTACCAAACGGCAACCATGTCAATCATCAACCATCAGCCACCATTCAACCCTCATCAACCACACCACCATCATCCACAATCACGAACCAGCATCAACCCATCCTCAACTAAACCCTTAGGCTCCATAGGTAGCTGGGATGGGCAAGTGTTTCCAAACAGGACCCATAGGGGCCCCATAGGTACCCCCACTGCCCGAGCAACTTCCGGCCGAGTCTCTGGAACACGTGGCAGTTGGGAGACAGCCGTGACCGGCCTCAAAGTCATGAGCCAAGCTGAGTTGAGAATACAACATGGAAAAAGAGATAGAGTATCTATCTGTACATATATACACATATATATATATATACACATATATATATATATACATATATTGTATGTAAACATATAATAAGTAAATATATGTATAATTAGTGCAATTTAGTGGAAAACATGTACAATTACAGATGTATATTGGCATTTGTCTGTAAATATATGTCGTATATGTATATATGTACATATATGTATGTATATATATATATATATCCATGCTGGAGTAGAATGGAGTAGATGCTGAAAAATGCTGCATATCCCATCCATTCTCAACATCAAAGACATGTACCGAGCTTTGGGATGGAAGCTGATGTTCAATTTCAAGAATACGTAGCACAAGGTTTGAAGTATGGCGCTTGCCAGGGTGTAGGAAATGATACCTGGTGACTCTACACAAATAGTCATAGATGTCAATATGGCAAAATGATTGTGAATCTTGCTGATCAATAGAGCTCCAACATTGCGAATCTTGCTTGTCATCAACTGCCAACAGTGGTCGATATTGGTTCACAATGCTCTAGAATCATTATTTTTCACAATGGTTGATGACCAAGCAATGGGGGATATGCCAACGAACAATTAACCTTAATTGAACGCATCTGTTTCATCCATGGTGGCAAGGTTTTGACGCGGTTCAAACAGCTTTTTTTTGGGATATCTGCTTGAGCTCACCTAGCTCACTGTATGGACCAAATGCTCCAATGGTCGATTCATCCATGCTAATCAAGGATCATGGGCAGCTTATGAAGCCTGTGGAGTTGTCAATAGTAGTGCCCAAGAGGCCATTCAAGGAGATAGTGGAGACAGCAATAAACGGCATAAAATCTCGGGTGCACCATTTATGGACATACCCACGTTGCAGGAGTGATATTGATAGATGGTGGTCGCGTACAGGGAATTAGTGGTTCGCCGCGGTTTGCCCCTTACGAATGACCATTCTGTGGGGGTGCCATCATTTTGTGGACCCACATATAGAATCTCTTGAAGTCATGTTTCAAATGCAAACGATCTTCCATTGACTTTGACAGACATATTCCACACAAGCAAGTGGAACAAGTACTCATACTCCACGGCAGTCACAAGTAGCGGATTCGACCTCTACATAGTGAAAGGATGATGATACCTGCGTTGTGGTTCCTCGTACCTGCATTGTTGATCTTTGCAGTGATACCATCCCCTTCATTCCGACACACTCGAACAAAAGCCCACTCAACAACATTGCAAACAACTGTAAGGGGTTTCCTAGCAACCACTACAACAAACCAGCGAGAATCATCCATCGATGCAAATTCGTCAAGAGTGCAACAGCTAGTCATACAGTCACCAGGTTGGTGGGAAGTCTACCTGGGAAAGCCTTGTTTTGGCGACCAGTCAACCATTTCTGGGAGACTAATACATAAAGAATCAACTCACAGCCAAACGCTAGTCATACAGAGAGTTCAGCAGCTCAGATTCACGCCCGGCATGGCCAATTACGACCTCTCCACGCTGATCAACATCTGATCAAGATCTGGGTGCAAGAAAAAAACATGATCTGGCTGGTGGTTGAACCACCCCGATCAAAAATAGGCTTGTCAACGAAGCATTTGTTCAAAATTACATTTGGGGAAATCAGCAAAGTGTGAGTTTCAAACCACCAGCAATCGTAACTGTTTAACCGCTATTGTTGCAGAAATGATCCCTTAACCATTATCGACCACTAATAACCCATGAATGGGCCCATTATCAACCACTACCAACCATTAACTACCCATTAATCAATGGCTAAGCATGACAAAAAATCACACCATCATGGTGACTTCCAACCCATGGGCCCACCATCACCAACCGTCACCAACCGTCATCCCCGGTGCCCCACCTTGAAGGTGAGCACGTCACCGGTGTAGAAGATCGCCGCAAGGCCTTGGAAGACCTGGGGGAAAACGCGCACCCTGGACATGGGAGCCATGGAAATCACGCCCGGTGCGTGGCCGGGTGGCCATGGAATCATCGGGTCAGAACTGACATGAGCTGAAATGACATGAGCTTACCAGGCTTAATTACTAGTTATTTGGCCATTATGACTCATGACATGTAATAATCGGTTCATAACTCGAGAGCCAATGGTGACAAGAGCTATGAATGGCTTACTAGTTATTTAGCCATTTATGTGTACTACTGTTACGCGCAGACGAACCACGGCTGTTCCTACCAATTGATTGCTCCAAGAATCAATGAGAAACAGGCTATACGCAGTGATTTAGGGTTTAGGGTTTTAGGGTTTTAGGGTTTAGGGTTTCGGGTTTAGGGTTTTAGCGTTTTAGGGCTTAGGGCCTAGGGTTTCTTGCTGGGCAGGTCTTGTGCATCCGGGCAAACCATGGAGTCTTGCCGTACTGTTAGTTGGCGATTAATGTTTTCAGAAACTAAGGGTTCGTTTCTTTTTGGTCTGTAGCTGATAATTCACAACTCATGGGTGCATATCGAAAAAGTGTAAAACCACTCTGATGGTAGTTGATCACCAACAGTGAACAGATTAGATCATTCACAAGCATGAAGCACCATGAAACATGATCAACCATCACTGACCACGATGAACCAACCGTTCACCATGCTTACACCCAACCACCAGCGTAACGCATCCAGCCAGTGCTACCCCCAGGCTCTCCCACGTAGCCCAGCAGTACCAAGGGCACTGTCCAGAAGGGGAGCCCAAGGCCTGCGAACGTCGTTCACCGTGGCAGCCCCCACGATTCCTATGAATAATCCTGGTTGATCTCGCTGATCGCTAGACAACTTATTGCAAGATATAGCAAGCTGAGCCATGGAATTAACTGTTGATAGAATACCGATGTAAATACATCAAAGAATTGAGCCATGGAATTCGCAACTGTTGCCAGCTGAGCCATGGTCATGATTAAAGATATATGATTTGATCAAAAACTCATGGTATAATCATGTTAAAATCAAAAGCCATCAACAATCATTGTAAAGCATTGCTAGCAAGAATCATTGAAAACTGTCGTCAGCAATTTGTCACTATTTAGTGCAATTGAAGTGTTTAGAATCGGTAATCATACAACCCGCTATCCTGTAACTCTTCATCAACAAGCAAAAACATCATCAATAAGTACCATAAATAAAACTGCAGCTATTGCAAGAATCACGAGAAATCCAAATATGATCAATGTGTTCTCCCCTGACATGGCAAGTCGATCACCACCTGGGCTACACGGCAAACGCCCCGCAATTTCTGAGTTTCGCCTCCGTCAGCATCGCCAAGCGGCTGCAACCAGCCCTGGTTGCAGGCACACCGGTGCTTCGGGAATGCGACAGTGGAGGGGGCCCTGCTATCGTTGTGAACTTGTTTGAATGACCTATGCTATGGATTTGGTGGTTGAACCACCCATGGTGAACTAGTGGTTAATAGTGGTTATATATGGTAATAGTGGCTAGTCCTGATCATATGGTGTGGATTCACCTATGGTATGACCAGGATGGATTCACCAGTTTGTATTGTTTGAATACCACCCATGCCTGCCATAGGTGATTCGTGAAAGTCTTGGGATGGATTCACCATGGTTCACATATGGCAGGCATGGGTGGTATTGACTGATCGTAGACAAGCGGGGAGATGATGATGGTTGCTGTGGTCATGAGATGCCACCGGTTATCACAAAAAATGAAACAACAAAGCAGAACAACCACTACCACCAACAAACAATAAATCCAAACAACGAAATGCGCTTGGATCTACTTCACTAAACTATTGGGTGTTTCTAAAAAGGGGGGTAGCCCCAGTTATCATCCACTACTAATCATGCAATAAACCAACCCTAACCTTGGGGTTCCCCATTTTAAGAAACCCCCATTATGTGGCAGTGGGTCAAAACCCTGTACCCCTGGTTCCCTATCATTAACCATTGTTTTCCTTATTATTGGTTCGTCATTATCTCCCATGAAATTGGTTATTGACCCATAGCCATGTGATCGTCCATTTCCAGGTTCTCTACCCAGCGGCTCCAACAAACGACCATGAACGTGCCATGGATCCCCACCTCCACCAGTGCACCACAGGTTTCGGCCAGGTAGCGACTGGGCGCGGCAAGGTGCGCCCCCCTCGAACGTATACCCCCATCACTAGCCATTATTCACTGGTTGGTGGTTGAACCACCCATGGTGAACTAGTGGTTAATAGTGGTTATAGATGGTAAGTGGCTAGTTCTGAGTACTGATCATCACTGGTTGGTGGTTGAACCACCCCTAAGAAAAAGATCGGTCAACCAACCATTTGTTAACAATTACTGGGGAAAATAAAAAAGTTGAAAACCACGCGCCAGATTTACCCATCATTTCACGTTGATCAACCAATTAACTAATTAATTGTTGCCCATTGATTACCCATTAATGAAATCATTAACAATTATTAAACAATCATTACCCCATTAATGACATCCGTCTCAACCAATTATTCACCGTCCTTCACCAACATGAAGCATGTTTGATCATGTTTGGTCCTATGTCGACCAAGCTTCACTGGCACAGATTGGGCCTTGGGAGTAGCTGAAAAATCTGAGGCCCTGGTGATTTCATCGCTGCAGATTAGAACCATTTAGAACCGCTGGAATGACTTCCTGGGACGTTATGAATATCAGGAATTGGATATGATGATTGTAACTATGCACGTATGCATAAATTGATATCAACTGTAATTTCCACGAATTGATAGAAATTGCATTTTCTATCATTTTCTTCCATAGTTGATGGCTCTTCCTTTTGACGGTTCATGATTGTCAGGATCTAGGTTCAAGGCAGTGCAAAGTCGAAAACAAGCCAGTTTGATGACGCTTCAGGAAGTTGATGACCCAAAACGCGTAGCAGTTGCCCCTCTGAAGTAAAAATCGACACTTTGCAAAAATAAACCTTTGCTGGGGTAGGTTCATGGCACGCCTGCCCATCACTGGACCCCACATTTGAGGGCATCACCCAGCTGCTCAAGGGTTCAACGAACCAACGAGCGGTGTTGTTACATCCCGGCGACCGGTCGTGCATCAGAATTGGGTGCTGGTGCGAAAAGCGTGATCCGTGTCTGGAGGATGATTTTCACAAATAATCAAGCAGTAAACAGCCATCAAATCATCATCGCTGGTGAAAACAAGTGTCCTCATTTTAATGTGTTATCAGATATCCATGCCAAGGGGTGCCAGTGGGATGACCCGGTTGATCATCAACCAGTCCACCTGTTGGGATGAACAAGTAATGACCAATGAGCCAATGATGATTGAGGTAACCAGTGATAGGCATCCCACTATTCTTTCCTGACTTTGGAGTCCCATTTTGTTCATAAACAAATGTCAAAGCAGTTAACAACAATCAAATCATCATCACTGGTGAAACCAGTGATTCAATTCTTGTTTTTGATATCACTGGTTAAACATGGTCAAACTATAGTCAACAACAATCCATTCAACACCCTGGTATACAATCATGAGTCATCACTAATCTTTGTCTTCATCATTATTGGTGGTTGTTATCCCCCGTTATTGGTTGGTTAATGTTGACCCATAAAAATTTCAACCAGTGATCATTCGACTGGATCCCATGACCCATCCATGAAAACTCACGTTGAGGCCGCGGGACGTCAACCAGGGAGACATGGCGGTGGCCAAAGCGGTCACGGACAGCAAGAGGTAGCAGCCCTGGTGGCGAATCACGAGAGAATGGGTACATCTTGGAACCTTCGGCTTCCTGAATCACGTCTCAGGTGTTGATCATCGATTCTGAGAATTTCATAATTCCAAAAAATGGTGGTTTCTGAAGCCGTAAGGGAACCCCCAAGATGAATGGTTTGTTGCTGTAAATGATAACTATTGGATGATTTTGGGGTATCCCGATATTTGAAAAAACCTTAAATGAACAAACAAGAACGGTGTATGATCACTGGTTTGGTTAATGGTAAGCCAACACACAATTCGTTGGCTCTGTTGGGCCTAGCTCTGGTACAGCCTGGGAATCGAGCGTTTCGAGATACAATGTGGGGCCCCCAAACGTTGTAAGTTGGTTAAGATTCGCCATGTAACAAGCTAGCTATATTTTCCACAACTGGTACTGGTACTTATCGTAGTCAACCAACCTAAGTTAACAATCCGGCTTTGGGTCAGAAGTATATCATTCTGTGAATGACACATATTTTAATATATATTTCTTATGTTTTCCTCCTGCCACACACGACCCCCGATTGCCTCCCGGTCGCTCCCCCTTGCCTTTAAGGCATTCCACCGAGTGTTCAAGACCATCATGGCCGCAGAGAGGATGGCGGCGTGCCTTTGCAGCGGGCATTCATCGGACTGTTGCATGGCTGGTGGTCATGTTGTCACCGTGACGGCATTAAACATGGTGAAACTCATGCAGCCACTGGACGAAGGTGATACAATGACTGCAGTACTTGGCCACTTTCTGGGATCATCATAGCTTCGGAAAGCGAAACAAACACTCGGCAAGGACCACAGCATAGAATCACAGGACACGATTTGACTGGGGATAGCTTAGGATTTTGAGGCAACTCGCAGTGACGCGGAGGAGATGTAAAGATTCAGTGGCTGAATAACTGCAGGCTGTGATCATCTTCACATTTCACCACTGAAAAAGAAAAAATGTATGGGTCAAGGGCTCCTGGCAGTTCCACATCCCAAAGCCCTGACCAGGAAATGGTTGGTTATGATGCATACCAATATCCAACGACTGTTGATGGCTACATCCATGTGATTGCTGGTCATTAGCATTTTTTAATATACTTGCAAATTGACATTGAATAACACAACCACTAGTATTGCCCCACATAAAAATTGCATTTCATGATATTTCATCAGAAAACCCTGTTTCAGTACATACTCTGTGTATGATTGGTTATGGCCCAATATAACCCATCTCCATTGGTACTGCTGGTTATATAATGTGTAACAGATAGAATATTGGTCAATAATGGTGAAAACAGGTTGACCATTAATGGTTGATAATGAGCTATAATGAGCAATTAGTGGTTAATCTTTGGTTGACCAATGGTTGGTACTATTTTGTACCGGTCAATATGGCCTTGTTCCAGGTAGTGTTCGATCTTGGCAACAGCTCATATTTTGGCTGACGGTTGGAATGGTGAAAACCACCCTTCCACCACTTTTACCATGATTACGCGGTTGGTGAGATCGGTTGTTGATCAGCCCTCATCTAGCAGAGATTCTCAAGCACTATTTGTCATAAATTATAGGCATAGGCCGCCAGTAAAAGAAAACAAATCCACCACTACCAATCATCAAGCACCAGCAAAAAGAACTCCCATAGTTTACCTGCATGGCTGAAAACTCTACAAATTCATGGTCTCCTTGCGGGTCAGCAATGAAGGATGCTGTGGCCGACAATGTCAACCCATCAACCGACCGACATATCCAGGACCTTGGCGACCGAGAGCAATCCTGGGACCTCGCCTCATCGTGTCGATCAAGATGGACACCAGCAAGGCAAAGACAAAGACCGAAGACCGCGAGCGACCTGGCACAAGCAACGTCAATGATAGCAGAAATCCGACCAGGACCTGCTCACCATTCAATCAAGATGTGCTAAGATCTTGTCGTTGATCATGGTTAATAATGGTTCATGATAGGCATAATGCTGGATATTAGTGGTTCAGTTGAGTTGTTAGCTTTAGGGGTCTCCCAAGTTGGAAAAAACACCTCAATAGCTGCGGGTACCCTGTAGCTGTTGACTGACCTGACTGACCAGTGACTAGTCGAACTGCTGAGAAGTTTATCTGCACATTTGTTGGTTGGTGAATATTGGGGTTTCTGAAAGTAAGGGTACACCCAAATCATCCAATCAATGTATAGGTGATAATGTTTCTCTCTTCTTGTCTATTTCAACACCTGCCAAAAAACATGTGAATCATGGATGCCACACCTGGGACATAGAGATCATGAATGTGGCGTAACTGTAATAAACCAACCATTTTTGGCCAGCCGCTTTTGGTGGCACCCAATGAACCCACCTCTGGAGTCATAGAAAGCCACGATCCGCAGAAGCCTCGTGAAACGGCGGCAACACCAACAGGGGCGGAGCGGGTTGAGTGAGGAGCCGTGAGGTTGGGGTCGTCTTGATCATCGCGATTCATGGGTTTAGTGAGCACTCATAGGTTGTTGGTTAATGTTGGTTAATGTTGGTTAATGTTGGTTAATGGTCTTTAATTGACCACTGTTTGATGATTACTAGATGTTAGCAGTGGTTGTATAATGGTTGATTGATGATCAATAAAGGTTATTAATTCATCAGTGATTATGAATGGTTGATGACGGCTGCCACTGCATAATATTGGTCAAATAATGTTCAGAATCATCGTGTTGATGATGGTTATACATTGATTAGCAGTGGTGTTTAATGAGCAGCAATCATCAATGGTTACTAGTGTTCAATGGTAATTAACCACTAAGGGTAGTAGTCATTGTTGTTAGCCATTATATTCTTGAGGATTAATGGCAGTGGTTAATGATGTTCACTGGTGCTTGATTTTGGTGAAACCCTCAGTCCTGGTTGGATCACCAGCAAATTTCCACAGCAATTAAGCAATACGGAACACACATCTCAGAACATAGCCAGGTGCTAGTTCTTAATGATAATGATAATGGTAATTAAACGATAAAACTAAGATTTCTGGTGATCAATGGTACGTATACAGAAATGAATTCATGTTTATCACATCAAATAACATACAAGGAGTAACGACCAATGTGTTCGAAGAAACGTGGAGAAGAAAGACTTTTTCGAAGAACTGACCGAAAAAAATATACCACACACAAACAAAACACAGGAGCGTTTGAAACATCTTACAGAGTGGTACCCCTAGGTTCTTAAGCCACCTAACTACATGTACATCTTTCAATTCCAATAAACCATCTTTCCAAGCCACCTCTCTAAGCCAGCCCTAGGTATATCTTCACATCTTCCATAGCCAGCTCCTTAAGCCACCTGTCTGAGCCACCTGTTTGAGCCACCCGGGTAGCTCCCCCAGCGCCGCCCCTGGGCTCCCCAGGCGATCCACTGGGGAGGAAACACGCCAAGTCCCGCAAGGCCCAAGGGCCCCAGACCTGGCAAAGAGATAGGGGATTCTAACGGTCATGAACTAGCAAAAACAACATGTTTCTAGGGTTTTTTAATGGGTTTATGACGGTTAACTAACTATAATAGTGGTACTTTTGTATTAATATAGGGATCTATAATGGTCAGCAACTGGCAATAACAAGATGTTTTTAAGGAATCGATCCTAGGGCTGTAGGGGATTATAGGGGATTACAAGAACTAGTTTAAGGGGATTCTAATGGTCACTAACTGGTAACAACAACACGTTTTGAAGTAATGAATCGTGGATCCTAGGGGTGTTCATGTTTGTTCAGTGGTTGATAATGGATTTAGAAGCGTGAGCCAACTATAATAGTGGTAATTTGGTAAGGATTGTAGGGGATTATAATGGTAAACTAGCAATACACAATATAGTGATTTAGAATTGACAATATAATCATAATAATGGATTCTAGGGTTGAGGCGGAGCATCGTTCTCCAGGTTAGCTTGAAGCCTATGAGTCTTTCTGCGGTAACCCTGCGATAGATTCTAGGGCTGGCAGTGAGTTTGAATAATGGATAATGGGGGACTATGATGTTTAATGGAGGGGACAACCAACAACAATAATTGGATTGGTTGGTAGTTACAATGGATTATAATGCTGTTCAGCTTGGTCATTACCAGGGTAAACAATCGTTTCATGAATTGCACGGGTGTTTCTCAAGCCATAGGGAAGCCCAAAAATGGTTAATTAGCTTTGAATGATTACCATAAAGGATGATAACTGGGGGTAGCCCTATTCTGACCACCATATTGGTAACAAAAAAGCATTTCATTGGTAGTACCTGATCATACAGTAACAATGGACCATGATAATCACTTCTGTCGCAAGTCTTGGGGGCCTACTTTAAACTAAAAAGTCCCGCCAGCAACGCTAGAAACGTTGATTGACGTTTTACTTCGTGATGCCCACTGCAAGAAATCAACTATATCATTGTCGAATATGACATTTCTTTTCATTTTTTCGCCTTAGCTTCGAATACCTCTTCCGCGCGTTGATGCCAGTTTCTTTTTTCCGCTCCTCAGGGCTGTGGGTTTCTGTTAACGCATGTTCTGCTTCTTGCCGTCTCCTTGTCTACTACCTGAGTTTCCCTTGCAATGTCTCATCGCTCTTTTTGTGTCACAAAATCTTTCAACTCTAACTCCTCGTCAAGCTTCACCTTTCATTTTGGTCAAGCTTCACATCGCTTCTCCGAAAATAACCGGGAATCCTCACCAATCCCTGCTGTGATTCCAAGCACCGCCGAAAAGAGGTTGCAACTACCGTGAAGACATACGCAGCACTGCACACGAGAGACATCCAACAGATTTCCCTACTCTCAGTTCGCCCTTGGTCAAACTCAACACCTCTATTGGAATGTTTCTAATGGACACGGCATGGATATTTTACAAAGAAATCTTCTGCATATTTTCTGCTGAAACTATAGTTACTATAGCAGAAATAGTTTGGATTCCTATAGTTTCTGGTAAAACGATGCACAGATCGAGCAGTGGCTCATTTGGATCCTCTAATTTCCAGGCCCTGCTTGTTCTTCGCGCCTTGACGCGGCTACCACACATTCCCCTCATGGCTTCATGGCAAAATATTTCTCCAAGCAGTACCCTTCTAATTCAAAGCCGTCGACATGAGATATCATGATACAACGTTTCTTCAATCCAATTGCCATTAAACAAGAGACACATTCAATGTCCAACTCAAGGTGTAGAACAGCAAATTACGAACAAATCCCTCTACAGCATAGATAATACAGGGATGTGATAGGTACAAGGCTCCTATAAGATGCAAGCAAAAATTACCTTGTAGGATCAATCGGTGATTATAATGAATCATAACAAATCATCATTATCTAATGATTATAGTTTATTGTTTAAAGGATTGAATAATGTAACAGGTAGGCAGTAACAAAATAGTACCCTTGATGATCCATAGTAAAGAAAATAGTGATGGATCACTAGTTCAGCACTGGACTATGTCGGTGAAAAATGGATCTTTAATTGCTATACTAAGCCTATTTGAAATGACTTATAGCTAGTTTTAGGTTTACAGCATCTTATTCATGTACCTTCATGCTTTGATAATTATAGCTTCAAATGTATCTGGAAGCATTATCATGCAAACACACCTGGAAACTGATTGATGGCCCGAGGGGCATGCTAAACATTTTTGGTACCACAATGTCTCACGTTCCACATACTTTCAGAGATGCGACTATCCAGCGACAGTGGGGGGTTCGTGGGCAGTTCTTCCAATGTTTGGGAATATCAGCCATGCTGGGATGCAAATTGCTAAATTTGTCTGCACTTCATCTACTTCCCCTACTTGCATCAATGAACTTAGCTCTGATAGTTCCTTACCCCGTTGTAGCTGCAAGAATATCTCCATTGCACTTCATGCCAAAGGCATTGGCCAATATACACTAGTTAATCTACTTTAGGCAAAAACTAGTATTGGTACATAACTACAACATATTCCAACTACTTTCCGCATAATCTTGGTCTAGATGTCTACTACATCTCCCCAGCTATTCCCATGATTTTCACATCCATCTGGTACCAATCTACCCTACAACCGTTGTGCTACGGCATCCCTGCCACCCCTGTGCCCCTCAACCCGTACCAGCCGCCTGCATCCGCCGCACATGCCCGAAGCTGGTGTGGAGGATCAACGGAAGCGCTAAGACCACCTGAGGACATGTGCAGTCACGGTACCATGGGTAACGGCAAAGCCAACTGCTCATATATAGCTGGTTGGTGTGTGTGTGTGTGTGCCTGCCCTTTTTTTATAGGGAAGCCATAGGGAACACCCAAACCCCCCAAAATGGTTGGTTTATTATGGTTTATTACTTTGAATGGCTTATGAAGGATGATTTGGGGGTACCCCTATTTTGAGAAACACCCATACATAGCTGCTTGGTGTGTGCGTTTTTTTTAAACATAGGAATCATTTCAAAGCCATGGGATTTGTGATGGTTAGCTCATGTATAGCTGGTTGGTGTTCTTTTTTCATAGGGAAACATAGGCAATTAGGAATTTGTCTCACTGGATTTTTTCCAACACGTTGCGCCAAAATGGCGTGGCGTCCAGATAGCTTTGCTAGACTCGGCGCTGCGCCAGTACGTCTGTCGTGGTAGGGAAACCATGAGATTGAAGTATGGACAATTCTATGGGTAAAAATGTGGTTGAATATTAGGACAACCATAGCAGCCGGTTGGTGGTTTGATTGACATGTTTTATGAGGGATTATAGTGGTTTATAATCGGGGATAATCGACAACAAACTCATGGTTGGATAGCTACTGTCTGGTGGTTTCTCAAGCCAGTATGGGGACCCCAAAGCTATGGATGGTTTAATGCCATAAGTGGTTAATAGAAAGGATGACAGCTGGGGACACCCCCTTTTGAGAAACCACTATATGTACATGAAGAAAATGAATCAATTTGCAAGAGCAACATGCTAATAATTTCCTCCCAAATGTCACTAGCATGTTGTCAGCAGCAATGAGCATATCCCCGGAAGAAAAAAACTGCTTCCCTTCCAAACCAAACTGATCACCACTTGCATGTAGTGGGAGTACCACCGGTGGTGCTTCCATTTCACTTGTGGGTTTGTAGACTCAGCTGACAACTGCAGTTATATCATTTAATTTTGTATCCATCATAAACTAGCTAAGATACAGTCCCAGTTGCCCTCTGGGAGATCACATGGCAATGGAAAATCCAGCATCTGTGGCTATTTTTCAGGGTTTTCTATAAAGAATGGTGATTTTGTGTTTCCGGGTAAGTTTATGAAAGGGTATCTAGTTATGCATTAATTAGTTGTTTTGCAAATCCCCCACAGCTGTTCACGGTATCCAACAGCACATCAAGCAAGAGACCACAAGTCAAGACTAAGCTTTCATAAGCTAAGCCCAAGTTAGTTGATAACCCACAAAGAACAAAGATCAACAAATCATCTCAGTTGTGGGTCACCTTCCTCCGCCCTTGGCTGCATCCCAGTTGGCCATGATGCTACCGAGCAGTTGGGAGTGGTTCACTACTGCCGCTGTTGGATGGCGGCTGCCCCAGCTCGCCACCAGGCATGATCAGTCATCCACCAGTATTAGGCATTATGAACCATCAGCAATCTTTACACTGCTGGTACCCACGAACTCATTGCACCTATTGATAGAGAATGATCCAATCATACCACCAGTAATGAATACGGTTCATTAGTACTAAATCACTATATGCTGAGGATCACTATCTACTGAGGATGACTATATACTGATATAGCATTCAGAATGGTATTATCCAACATTAATATACATTAATCATCTTAAACTACTATCAGTTAGGATGGTTAATGCATACTAATGTAATGGATATATACTGATATAGTGTCCAACATTGATCATCTTTAACTGATGTTTAATTATCTGTTGATCTCCATCAGTTTATTGGTACCTGAATCATCATTGCTCATCATTTTGCCAACATTGATCATCTTTATTGACCAATCCAGAGTTTATCCACCATCATTGGTCTCCAACTCTGTTCGCCGCTGGGCGGTCCCTGCCACCAGTAGCAACAGCTGCATCTCGCCCATGCTCCAACCATTCTTCGCCAGCCAGCCCGGAATCGAGTCCTATGAACGGAGCTGTGGTTAGAACCGCGCTTGAGGATGGTTGAGAACCGGTCAACCAGTTCATCATGGAATTGTGATGATCAACTACCATGGTCAATTCATGGTTCAATGGTTTAGTAAAAATTAATCAGCTATCATTGATTGATGATTGAGAGCAATGATTGATAACCATTCAATTGGTTGATAGTCATTATTGATCAATTGCTGATAATTATTGATAATAATTGGTAGTTGCAATTACCTTCTTTTATCATGATTGCTGAATAACAAAACATGGTCGCTTTATCTTGATTGACAATGGTACATGATGGTACCTGATGGCACATGGTGGTTCATGATGGTTGCTCCTTTTGCTATCTTGATCATTGAGCGCGAACGGTCCTCTTTTACCCTCGATGCTCACCCGGCCATGACGAATCACCAAACGATGCTTTCCCACCACTTTCCCTGGAAATTTCCTGGGTGATTCTTCGGCTAGCCAGCTTAGTTTACCAAAAACCATGTGGATGTCTGTAGTAGGTTCGCTAGCCAGCTCAGTTTACCAAAGGGTAGCCCACAAGGGCATTGGGTAGCTCAAGCACACCTAAATGTTGGGAGAAATACCCAATGTTGAAGACCACCAGCTACTTCACACCGATAGCAGGGTAACTGTGATGAGAAGGATCAATGATTGACATGCGCAAAAAGTTTGGATACGCGCTCATATCATGTATGCTTGAGGTGTATTCATGGCTGTTTTAATACATCCCCTGGGCCATGATGAACTATGATTGTGATCAGACTATTCATCAATGATTAGCATGTAATGAACCATGACCAATAATCATTTATTTGCGCAGGAGTGAACTGTGAACCACTGCTATTGCAAACTCGTGGACCGTTGTTTGACTTTATTGACAGTTGTCAAACGCAGTTAAATATCATCCGAACCGCCATCAACCATCATCCACCATTTTCAACCATCAAACGCTATCAACTACTATCGACCGCGACTGAAATCAACTATTATCAACTAGATATACCAGCTATCATCGAATATACTATCATCTATTATCGACTAGAGTCAACTGTCAACCGTTCCACTAAGATCATACAGTATCTACTATCAACTACAATGAAATGACCCGATTTTTTGCGATCCTTGCCCACAATTTTTGGTGATCACCTTGTCATTTCCTCGCCACCTGTCCTGCGTATAGCTGCCCAAGCCAGTGAAGAACTGACGAGACGAGAGTGCTCGTGGAATGGCCAGAACCCGGGGCGATTTCATAAGCTGTGTTTGCAAGGGTGATTCATAATTATGTTTAGAGTAATTTCAAGGGGTATGAATCAGTTTTCCAATGGATGATTTGGGGATTAGAATGTCTGATTAAAGGGGACAACCAAGACAAACTCATGGGTAGACTGAGAGATGGATCGAAAAAAAAATGGGATGCATCAAAAAAAATTGACGAGGAAGGATCAAAAAAAAATTGGGAAGGATCAAAAAAAAAAATTGACAGTTCAAAATACAGGGAAACAGTGGCGTTTCGAGAAGCAAAGGCTATCAAAAAAAAATTGACAAGGATCAAAAAAAAATTGACAAGGATCAAACATTTGCATGTTATTTGGAGCTAGGACCTCTCAGTTTGCATGCTATTCGCAGCATTTTGGAACTAGGACCTTTCATTGTGCATGCTATTTCCAGCATTTTGGAGCAAGGACCTTTCATTTTGCATGCTATTTGCAGCATTTTGGAGCTAGGACCTCACATTTTGTATGCTATTTGCAGCATTTTGGAGCTAGGACCTCACATTTTGTATGCTATTTGCAGCATTTTGGAGCTAGGACCTCACATTTTGTATGCTATTTGCAACATTTCGGAGCTAGGACCTTTCATGTCGCATGCTATTTGCAGCATTTTGGAGCAAGGACCTTTCATTTTGCATGCTAGTTGCAGCATTTTGGAGCTAGGACCTCTCATTCAGCGTGCTGCTTGCTGCATTTTAGAACTAGGACCTTGTATTTAGCATGCTATTTGCAGCATTTTGGAGCTAGGACCTCTCATTTAGCATGTTATTTACAACATTTTGGAGCTAGGACCTGTCATGTTGCATTTTATTCCAACATTTTGGAGGGTTGTTGTTGTTGTTGTTGACGTCGTTGTCGTCGTTGTTGTTGTTGTTGTTGGTGGTGGTGGTGGTGGCGGTGGCGGTGAATGGTTGTTCGTTGCAAGCTTTGATTTGACAAAAGAAAAGCGGGAGGGGGGATTGGGGGGAGGGCTGAAGAGGGGCTGTAGCGTCCTATCAACGACCGGATCAGCCACAGCGTCTTCGCTCAGGCAGCAATCCTTTTCTACCGCTCTGAGTCTTGTCTAATCTATACCTCTCTCTTTTGAGCCTTATGGCATCAAAGTATGCTCTTAATCTCACGCATATGCCCGA
>VSDK01001944.1:104453-135483 GCA_009767595.1 Symbiodinium kawagutii | reverse complement strand
TGGGACGTGCCGTCACGGCTTGTGTTGAACGTCCCCTCGCTTGGTCAAAATTGCCAGTGATGAAATAAAAATGGTAGTTCGAATTCGGATTGGACGCCATGGCTAGGGCGTCTCAAAAGCAGTAAAAAGATTTCAAACATAAAAAGCCCAAAATGAGAACTTGGGTCTTGAAAACTGGTAGCCATCACACATGATGGTTAAGCTGTACAACGTGAAAAATGGAGAATGGAAAATGGAGAACTGAAACCGATAGTTGTTTCGGAAAGTCGTGACTCTCTGCCTGTGTCCTTCATTATTCAGAGACGCTTCAAGAAGGATCACAAGGAATCATGGGAATGAGTACCCGTAACTTCAATTGGCGTTTCTCAAATGTATCCTTCAGATTCTTGAGGTGCATGAAACTGTCTAAGAAAGTGTTTTACACTTCTGTGGTTAGACAGAATGTTGCTGGTTTTTGAGCCCAACCAGGGTGGCATATAGTCAGACTGCTCACGCATTCAAGGTAGATAACCCAGGTGCGATTGACATCAGAAGCGAGCAAGGCTCAGAACCACCAGCTGTGCAATGACCCAGGTGCGTTCTGGTGGGGATAAACCCACATGTCAATCACCAGCTGTTACTACCAAAATTCAGAGAAATTCAATTCGCCAGGCACCAACCCGGATCACGACAGGACCATGACGGAAACGCTGCCGGTAACACACTTGAAAGACCGTAATTCAGAAGTTGATGGAATCAACGTTTCAGGGTCGTTAAGGATTCTATCCTCTGTTTGTCCATCTGGACATGAAATCTGTGATTGCTTCACAGTATTTCATTAAGGCCGTATGTCGCCGAAGCAGACAGCAATGACCAACCGGAAACTAAACCATCGGTGCGTTTCACTTCTGCAGGTACGCAAGGGTGATCAGCCCTTGTATCCCACTCTGTGACCTAGCTTCGTTGAACTGGGTCAGTCACAGAGTGCCCAGTTCCCCTGCTGGTGAATGGTTCACCATGATTCATGATGATTGTTGATTCTAGATTGAAATATCCTTAGAAACAGGAGTTGACTCACACACACACACATACGTTTACACATTTCCACGCCCTTCATGACTTGATGTTTGTGCTCTTATTTTCCCATGGTGGTTCCTCAAAGAAGGAATACCCCCAGTTATCATCCAGATTATGAAGCATTGATAGTAATTAATCAACCATCCATAACTTCCGGGCTGTTCTCCGTATTGTAGTTTGTCATGGCAACTGCATCCAAATGCAACTATGCGTGGCTGGCCCCCAAAAGCTTTGTAATTTCCGTATTGCATTTTACACTTTCACAGATCATTATCATGACCCCATTGGGATACTTCCCCCTGCTCAGCAGTTGCAACGCAATGAGGGCGATGCCAGCTGTGAACCCCGCTTCACCAGTGTTTGGTTCCTTGCGGAGTATTTATGGGGATAAGTTACAAGAGTTAATCATGGTCAACCGAGCCATTCTAAAGGCATTTGCGTGATACTATATTGACCAATGATTATATAATGGCAACATGTTTACAATTATTATACAATTATACCATTAGGTTGGTATTTTACTAATTTGTGTTTTTTCCAGCATTTGTCATTTGTCGATCATAAATCAATCTTTCCCATTTTCAACTACGAGTGAAGCCACCACCAACCATCGTTGACCATTTGCTACCGAGTCAAACAAATCCGAAAAATCTCATGGCTTCAATTCAGGTGGAAGATGGTTTTGAAATATTTGAGAAGATGCAATCGGAAGAGGTGAAACCAAACCATGTGACCTACAGCCCCTTGGAGGTTCGCCGTGGGAGTATCCGGTGTCAAGCCACCGATAAGGTAGAGTGATATGGTGGAACTATAACCAACAGTTGATGTTCTCACAATTTGATGGCGGGTTGTATCATTGATGAAATATCACAAATATCACAATGATGTGGTGATTGACACCATTGTTGAATCACTACCATGGCATGCCAGTTGCTTATGCAACCAAGTACACTACTTGTTGAGGAATGACCATCACCAGTGACCTAGTCACTTCAATCCATGCAGGAACGGTGGCCGGTGTCGCGTAAGCAGCGTGGCACTCCCAACCGTTCCGGTAGATTCAGCGAGTTCTGCGCGTCGAAAGAGCTTTCCACTGGACTTGGTTGATATGGCTATGAGTCAAGCAGTTAACCAACCAATTATAGGGGGAAACCACCAACAATACTAGGGAAAACAATGGTTAATGATAGGGGAACCAGGGGCACAGGGTTTTGAACCACAGCCATATGATGAATTGATCATCATTGACCCACCATTCAGCCGTTGATGGTAAACCATCACGATTAGTAACCCACCATTAGGCCAGCAATAGCTAGTCAATCATCATTCACCCATCATTTTCAGCCACTATTCGCTGGTAAACCATCACCACTATTGACATCTATTGACATCTATTGACATCTATTGACTGATGATATATATATATATATATATATACACAGTATATATAACCATCCATAACCATCCATAGCCATCCAAAACCATCATGGCGATCCCAGGTGGCTCACCATGACCCGATCAGTTGCCCAGGTTCCATGATCAGCTGTTGCGAGAAAGCTTCCCAGGTACGGACCTTCAGAGCGCCGTTTTGAAGGCTTCAGGTTGATCAACGTTGTGGTTCTGGTTGGTGGTTACTAGTGGTTAATAGTAGTGACTGGTGGTTAATAGTAGTTAATAGTGGTTAATAGATGTTAATAGTAGTTAATAGTGGTTAGTAGTGGTGAATAACAGGGATAATAGCCAGCAACAATAGTTCAACAACTGCTGATGGGTGGTTTTAACACAGTTTTCAATGGTATTACCAACTGGCTGGTTGATTGACGCATATTTTCATAGGGGTTGAAGTATCATCTAAGGCCATAGAATCCTTTACAACTCGACCCTTTCTCAACGATCATCCAAGATCGTTGGGGGTATCCATTGTCATATGATTGTTGTTAGTAGTGCTTCTACAGATTATTATGACGGTTATGGTCAACATTTGAAGCTGGTTTGCTACTCGCACTTCTTCAATTTTTTTCTTCTGTGGGGGTGAATTGAACGTGGCAGAACCTGACCGATGGTTGTAGCCGGAGAAAGCCGTTCAAAGCCATTCGGGGAATAGCGTTTGTAACCAAACCGCAAGGAAGGATGCGTTGCGGCAGCTGCTTTCTTTCATTTATTTGTTGGACAAGCGATTAAACGGACAAAGGTGAACATTAAGGTTTGATTTTATTCTGGCTGGTGGTTTAAAACATTTGTTTCTCCCAGTATTTGGGATTGGTTGACTAATATTCTTCATAGGGGCCGAAACCAAACCAAATTGATTTGTCCATTTGTCCATGCCAAATAAGGGTGGTCACGGACTCATTCACATTTGCTGACCACTAAACATGGTTGTTGCTGGATGAGAGCGTACCATGATTGATAACCACACATAGCAACTGGTTGGCAAAGGTCCCAGGAACGGTTTCAGAGCTGAAATCGATGGTGAAAACAGTCGTCCAGCTGATGATCGTGCGGAGATATACATATGATATGGGTGTTTCTCAAGCCATAGGGGTACCCCTCATCCAAGTTATGAACCATGGCAATAAACCAGCCACTACGGTATCCCTATGACTTGAGACCCATATGGCGTAACGGTATCCCTGCAACGGTACTCAAGGAGAAGTGACCTCGATCCACTGCCAGCGGTGCAGGTGGATCGTGCCTGGGACTTCTTCTACGACATGAAGCGTCTCAGTTGCCTTCCTGCGATGGTCGGAACCGTTGAATCCTATGATGCTTAGACCATGGTTGAATCATGGTTGGACCCCAGGGTTGAACCATGGTTAGACCATGGTTGAACCATGGTTAGACCATGGTTGAACCATGGTTAGACCATGGTTAGACCATGGTTGAACCATGGTTAAACCATGTTTGATAGATGGTTGAATCGTGATTCATAGATGGTAAACCCTGGGTAGCTGTGGGTTTAATAGTGGGTGATGGTCAATAAGAATGCTTAAGAATACGGTATATAATGGTTATGAGTAGGGTTGTCATAGTAGTTCTATATTACCTTCTAGATTACCAATGGATCGCATGGATACGGGATTGTGAGAAGCTGAAAATGGGACGGCAAATGACAAGCAGAATTGGCAGATTTGGGAGGTGTATCGGCGGATTTCCTACTTCAGACCCTCACCAGGACATAATTTGAGTTTGCTTCCACTTAGAAGGTAACCCCAGTCCCCTGAATGTGGAACTGTTATGAACTGTTCACAAGCGGATGGGCTACATGGTTGCCCTCTGGAACCGGGCCAAATTTGAAGCAATCAATAGCAATCACCCTTTTCAATACGCAAAACCATTTTACATGTGGATGTTGCACAAGCTTGGTTAACCAGAGTGTACCTGCTTGAAACAAGAGTGAAAGACCAGGACATGGCAATATGAAACAGAATCACTTTCACTATCTCACACCATCATCAAACATAACATTCGATCTAAGAATCAAGTGCTCGATCATCCAGTACCTGTTGGGCAAGCCACCTCAATGTTCAACATCGTCTGGACCTCAGCTTGTCATGTCCTCCCAGGTTCGGGCGGCTCATTTCTGGCTGATCGGTTGCGGCTGGTGGCCATTATCATGGAGGAATTCCTAGGGAGGAGCGATGCCAACTGCTACTCTGGATCAACTATCAATGACTATTGATAAGCATGACATGAGCAGGCATTTTTATTGATGCTCAACATATTGTGGCTAGCAATTCCTGATGGTTGATCACTGGTTCACCACTTCAGTACTGGAAGTTTGCTTACTAAGCATGAACCCATCAAACGTGATGTCTTCAGATAGTAATTACTCGCAACTGAGTTGCTATCGATTTCAGTCTCCAGTCCTCTAATTCACGATCCGTTTAGATTCCCAGTTAAGATTCTTAGATTATCTTTTTCTGAAGCTTGAAGCTTCAACCCCGACTGAAGCTTCAACCACTGAAGCTTCAACCCCAACTGAAGCTTCAACCACTGAAGCTTCAACCCCAACTGAAGCTGGGTCAACCGTGGTGAGTACATGTGGTTCACCACTGGTTCGAGGGGCTGCCACACGTCGTTTTTCACAGTGGCCATGGAGCCTCCCTGCGGCGTGTGACTGGGCACCATTGGGATTGAAATCATATGGCGATTGAATGCGATTGATGGGTGTTCTAATCATAGGCGTTCTAATCATAGGTGTTCTACTAGGGTATTTGTAGTGGGCTAATCGTAAGGATTGGTGACTCACGGATTGAGATGTTCTTATTGGTGGGGTACCAGAATCTGATATTTTGAAGGGATGAACACTAGGCAACAAAAGCAAGCACGCAATTGTTGAATAAGATTTCTTCAGGCGTATCTGGCCAACGAAAAAGCATTATCAACTGCAAGAAATGTACTTGTTCACATGGCCTCTTCGTCTATGAGTGATCACTTCCCAAAATTGGTTGATGGGGACATCTACGTTGGAAACACTTATAGTTGGTGGGGTCAAGACCTGGATATCCAACGTAGATTTTGCCATCAAGTTATTCTTGGCAACCCCAGTAGGGGGTACCACCAGGAACTGGTGACCGCATTTCCATCGGCCCAACCGTTTGGCAGTTGATGAGGACAACCATGTTGACAAGTGGCGGTCAATATCAGGCATCCAAAAATGGGCAAGTGAACATCCCAACAAAGACTATACTTTGATCAGTTTTAGTATGTTCACTAAGGGTACAAGGTTTTGACACACAGCCAGAGACGAAATGCACCGAAGTTGGACGCGTGTTCATTTCCTTCCCAGTTTGATGCGTGGATTTGATTCTTAGGGATACAACCGCCCACCAGCAGAGGTCTTGCAGGCATATGGCAATTTTTTTTGCAGGTGATCCCCTGGCGAACAATTCTTCACCGTACAAAGGACGGTCTAGTAATGTCCAAGCATGGCTCATCAGGATTGTTTTGGTGCCAACCTGCAGCTGCCACAGTGGGATGTCCCTTCCGAATTACTCCCAATTTGGTTTGGTTTCAGCTCTTGTTGTCAAGAAATGACTTCTGTCAAACATCCTACCTGCACATCCCACATGATCCAGCTGCAAATCGCCACTTTGGACGCGTTGTAGCTGAAGAAGAGCTGCACAGCTCCTCAATGGAAGGAATGCTCGGTGTTCGTGCCTGCACAATCATGAGTCGTGATGAATTAAGAATGTTGATTTGGAGATGAATTGACTTGATCGGTCAGGCAATATGTGGCCCCAAGCTGCCCACTTGGGATTAACGCGTTCCTACCAGGGTTGGGACCACATCGCGGCCCGTGAGCGCGAAGAGCTGTTCACCTCGGGCGCCACCGATGCGGCCGACATGAGAAGCGGCCAAAGGAACGTCGATCAAAAATAGCGCGCTGGTAGGATGTGGTGAGACGTGGGATGGCAAAAGCATGACCAATGAGGGCGTTTGATGCATGTCCTCGGAGCAAGGCTTGGAGACGGACACCATCGTCTACAATGCCATGATCAGTGCCTGTGAGAAAGGCGGGGTGGCTGCGTCAAGGGCGCGGCAGCCATTTCCCACTCCCAAAACGCCCAGAAAGCGGGGCCCTCCCACGTCATGAGCAATGGTCTCGCTTGGCATCACGATCGCACGACAATGTCATAATTCCTTGCCAGGTGAGGGTTGTTAGATTTTGATTATGAGAGCTGTTGGACCTTCCTTCTCCAGTTTCCTTCTCCTTCTTTTCCTGCTCTCCTCGTCCTCTTTTGCTTTCATTTGCTCCGAGCTTCAAATGCCGGTGGGCTGTGCCAGGCCCAAACAGCAAGTGTCCGATGCCAGTGGCTCTGCCGGAACTGAACAGCGAGTCCCAGACGCCAGTGGGCTGCGCCGGGCCCGAGCAGCGACGGTCCAGCACCAGAACAACGACTGTCCGACGCCAGTGGGCTAAAAGCGAATGTCAAATAAAGCGCAGTGGGCTGTCCCAGGCCAGAACAGCGAGCGTCAGAGCTCAGTGGGCTGCGCCGGAATTGAAGAGTGAGCGTCAGAACTCAGTGGGCTGCACCGGGCCCGAACAGCCAGTGTCCGATCCCAGTGGGCTGTGCTGGGCCCGAACTGCCACATTGAATGCTAGATAGAATGTCGGATAGAGCCAGGGAGAATGCCAGCGAAAATGTCAGACAGAATGTTAGGTTCAATGCCAGATGCAATGCCACATGGGCTGCCAGCGAAAATGTCAGATAGAATGCCACAGAGAGGTAGACTGCCGGCGAGATATGCCAGCGACAATGCCGCATAGAATGTCAGTGGGAACGGCGGAGAATGCCAGCAAATAAATTCCACATAGACAGCCAAAGTATATGTCAGGTGCAATGCAACGTTTGCTATTTCAAGCGAGGTTTTGCAAGAACATTATTTCTTATCATGAAACCAGCTGTGGCAATGCCATGGTGGAGATCATTCGAAGTGAAGTAATTTAGATTTCGAAATCATTACACCACTCTGAGTTCTTGGATTTCAATCTTACTTTTACGCGCTGCAAAAACAAATCAGCAAAACTTGAAACAGATTACATTTCAGCTTATTGGTGGGCAGGCCGCCATCTACCAATCTGAACGGAGAGGGGTTGAATCCGTGTTTGCCCACACCAATTTCAGTCTGCGTGCGCGATGTTACGTAACAATTTTTTTTGCACCGTTCATGCCATGGGGTGTTTGACGTGTTTGTTCTTGACCGTGGCGGCTCTGCAAACTGTTTGACCGGGTCTGGTTGGATTTCTGCGAGGCCGCGAGGCTCGGGACGCTATGGATTTGCTTGAGGACATGAAATCCGCCGAGGCCACCAGCCATGGCGACGATGATCCGGGTGGTTTCCTATTGTAGCTGGCAGCTAGATGGGGAGATGAAGGCATGGTGCCCCAGGCACGGTGTTCCACATGCCAAAACAGGTGATTGTTGCAAGCTAGGGTAAGTGGTCAGTGTTGGGATTTGATGGCCAATGAGTACATCCATGTAAGTGCCACATTCATCCAAATTCTCCGGTTGCCAAAGCGCCTGGCAGGTCAGGGCGAACGTGGTCACTTACAACGCTGCAACTTGGACAATGCTGTGGGGTTGGCGCTGGAATACAAGGGGGATATGGGGGGGTCATCATGGGCAAACAGCCAAACTGGGCTATGATGAGTTGATGAGCTACGTTTTACAGCATCAATTCCTCTCAGAAAAAGGTCAGGTTTGGGCCCGCAAATTCATTGGTTCATGACTACCCATCCGACGGGGCTATATTGGGGGGTAGCAGTCACCATTGAGCCATCATGAGGCCATCATTCAACCATCATTCAGCCATCATGAAGCCATCATTCAACCATCCTTTGCCCATAAATTGCATGACTACGCCACCACTGGGCCACCACCATCGCTGCCCCACCTCGAAGCAGCGCAGAGGTCATCAGCGCCTGTGAGAAGGGCCGCATGGCCGACGAGGCGCTGCAGATCTTGAGGGCCATGGCAGCACCTGGGCGGGCGCCACCGACGCCACCGGGGCACCATGGGGTGATGGCAATGAGGGGTCCGCGTGGCGGTTCCTCAACTGCCGAACTTCCTTCCACTTGGTCAGTTACAGAAGTTTCGATGTCTTTGGTTTGCCGATTTTGGAAGTGAGATAACTTAGAAACACCAGTAAATATGTTTGATAAGTATGTTTGATACCAGCGCGTGTTGCTTCCGAACGTGGTGGCCGTGGGTCTTGTTGAATTTTCCTTTCACCGGTCAGGAAACTTTTTCCAACGAGGCGACCAAGTTTACTGTAAGTTCAAGGAAGTTGGGAGATTACCCCATAAGTAAAGTTCTCCAAATTGGGATGGTTGGAACCTTGATGAATTCCTGCAGATGTTTCATCTTTTCAAACGTAGGGCAGTATTAGAGTTTCACACACGGTTTTTTTCGTCTGGGGCGCTGTGGTAGTGCATTTTTTTGTAAAGATAAGTATCTTGAACATTTATATAGAAGAAACAAGTACTGCAATGATCGTTTCCTCCTTCTTAGTCCCAAAATTAAGAGCAATGGCGCCCTACTTGTATTTTAGGAATAGGTGCTCAGGGGGTCATGAAGTGGTGATAGATGTAATGTCGTATTAGTTTGTAATATGTGCAGGTAATATGATATCAAAATATTAATAGGTAGTACCAGGCAGTTGATTTAAAGGTGTCATATGAGTATTTGGCAGTAATCATCGTGCAAGAAAAAACTGACACATATATTTGTGTGAATCAAACTGAGTATACATAGAATAACTGCAATAGCAAGTACCTATGGGTTAATAACCTTGAAAATGGTAGAACCAACTTGATTTTTCATATGTATATCGGGCTAGATTACTTTGGACAGATATAGGGTGAATGCTATCAAAATGGAAAGATGTTCAGGATAGCTGGTCTAAGATATTAAAAGTCCTTTCATGGTAGCACTTGTGCAAATGCGGTGTTGGATTTAACAAATATAAATGCACTTAGACCTCAAGTAAAAGAGGAAGAGGAGTAATAAAAAGTACAAGATCATTTATATATCATAGTTACCTTTACATGTCTCGGGTACCTTCACAAAATCTCCTTCTATTAGGCAGGGGTAGCGACAACAATGCTTTTCTCATGTCCATCTTTAGCTTTATATCAACGGTGTTTTCAAGATTTTGTTCTTCATTTAGTGTAGTACCAGTACTTGAATGGTCATTGATCATCAGCATGCATTTTATGAAAGGGCATTCCAATTTGGTTTAATTCTCCACTGCAATGTAAGTACTATTGTTTGGCAGTTCTTTTTGCTATCCGTTTACAGCTGTACAACCTGTTTCACAATGTTGTCTTAATCCTGTTTTTTCTTTGTCTTGATTTAGATGTTAGTTTGATGTATATTTGCTTGTGTATTGGAATAAGCACACCTACTAGGTACCGTTATTCCTGTTCGACTATTTTGTTGCAACAAATGTACCTACAGTCATTCATATTGGTTTATGTTTTGCAAGAAGTGGACCTACTATCATCTTGGAAAGCTCCTCTATACATTTTTGATCTTTCCATGTTTGTTTTGATTCCAACTAATTCTCATGGACTCTTGGTTGAAAACACCTTACCCCAAAGAGTTCATATAGATATGATATTTCTTTGTATTTCAATTTTTGAATTAAGATATAGAAAGTACAAGCAATACCAGAAATATCAGTTGTCCACGCTTCCTGGTTGAAGACCCTCCTCCCTAAAGAGTCCCGAAAATATGTTTTTTTTTTGTATTTTTGGTATCCAAAAATACTTCCCAATCTTACGACACCACCATATATATACATGCAAGTGAACTTGACTCACACACTCATTCATGGATGTGTTTCGTAGTCTTTGATGTTCGAGGAAAAGGTTATAGTGCTGAGGGAACACCGCATAGCCGTGTTGTGGGATAGCAATCTAGCCATAGCCTCATCATCGAGTACTTGGGAACCGCCAGCTACTACGTATCTAGCCATCCCAGTTGGATGGTAGCTTTGAGCCTTTTGTGAAGACCAGGGACCAGAAGAGAAGACAACCTGGGACGTGAAAACCTCCCGGGAAAGACAACAGGATGGCAGGAATTACCCGCTCCAAAGATGGAGTACCTCAATGGGACGGAGACTCCTCGACCTTCCAGGACTTCGAGGAGCAGGCACTGCAGTGGGAGCAAAGTGTGGCAACACACAAGAGATACCTCTGCGCTCCAAGGTTGATAGCTGAGTTGTCGGGGTCAGCGAGGAAACATGTGATGGGCAAGCGCCCAGACTGGGTATCCTACGAAGGGGGGGTGGCCTATCTACTTCGTCACCTTCGAGAATGTTTAGGAAGACCCACCATTCCTGAGCTGACTGAATTTTTGAACCGTTTCTTTAGGCAGAGCAGGAGGAAACGCTTTGAGACTATGAACCAGTATATCACCAGGAAGACAGAGGTGTACAACAGGGCCAGACAGGCACTAGCTCGGGTGCAGGGCTACTACGACCATCGTCACCACCGAGGCAACCATCGATGGCGCGAGTGGCAATGGCAGGAACCTTCCAGAGACTGGTGGAACCAACCTAGGTGGAGTTCTACAGCCAACAGTTCATCTAGGAGTGAAGGACTGACCAGTCACCAGGAAGAGGAGTATGAGGACGCCCAAGAAGACCGCGAAGAAGAAGGAGATTCATGGAGAGACCAGTGGTGGAACGCCTCTCGACACCAGCCCAGCCAGTACAGCTATGGTTCACACCACCAATCGGATGATGAGCCATGGAAGTTGCACAGCGATGAGCTACTCCCTGAATTTCTTCAGGGGTGGTACTTGCTGATTGATGCAGGCCTCGACAACACCTCCAGAAACATGGTGCAAACGGCCTTGAAGGATGACTATGGGCTCCTGAGGGTTTCTCAGGAGTTGAGACAGCAATGGCCGGACGAGGACCTGAAACGCTACGACCAACAGAACAAAGGAACAGCTTACTGGAATGAGGACATGGGAGAAGAGGAGACGGATGAACCACCCGAAGCCATGAGTCTTGAGGACATGAGTGAAGAAGACCAGGCTATGTTTGGAGCTGCCGAAGAACAAGCTCAACAGGCCTACATGATGATACAACAAGGTCGACGAACCTTGAAGGAGGCGAGGGCTCGCCAACACCAACTGAAGCTGAGCAGACAGCACTACAAGCCTCAGTTCAACAAGAATGTGTACCCTTCCTCCAATCGACCATCGCCCGGAAACCACAATGCTTCTTCGACTTGCTTGAAGTGTGGGAAAGGACATCGCACCCAAGATTGTCCAGAGACATCGAAGCCCAAGGAGAAACCACAGGCTCGAATTGCAGAGGAAGCCCCATTTGTCTGCTTCACCGAAGCAGAGTCTGCATGCTCCGTGACACCAACCAATGGCATGCTGTCAACGAAAGATGCAGTGGCAGCAGGCTATGGGGTGATCGACGGAGGAGCGACACGAACCTTGGGATCGGTATCTGCCATTCAGGCAGTGATGGACATCAATGAGAAGAAGTATGGAAGCCGTGGGATCACCTCCGTAGACACCCAGAACAAACCTGTGTTTGGCTTTGGCAACAGTTCCCAGGATCAGTGCGTTTCGACAGCACACCTTCGAATCACTGCCAATGACAAACCTGGAAGCCTTCAGATTCATGCACTGGAACAAGGGGGTGGCCCTATCCTCATATCCATTGACACCCTTCGGAAGTTGAAGGCGATCATTGACTTCGATGCTGACCTGATGATCCTACGTGCCCTGGATGATCGAAAGATGGTGCCCCTGAAACGAACTGCTGCAGGACATCAGATCCTTCCGCTGACCGAGGATTTGCTGAAGGACGCAAAGCCCTGCAACAGACAGGTGCCCAGCTTAGCTAGTTTTTGCTAGGGACAACTCCTCCCTGATTCCCCGCCTGAGGAAGAAAGGGAGGACATTTCAAGTCAGGTAGCAAGAACTCAAGCCCCAACTACTCCGGTGAATGATGACAACATGGATGATGGTTGGGGTGACCAGGGAGACCGTAGTGGTTGTGTGAATAGTGATGAGGTGGAGTGTGTTTGTGTTGCTGCGGACCTTCACGGAACCAACATTGGGAGCCATGACACACACGTACATACCTTGCACAGCACACATTGCCCAAGCAGTGATCACGAACCCGGTCGAAACCCTCGGTGTGATGTATCGCCTGAAGAAGAACGAGTTGATTGCGGAACTCCAGAAGTTCGGGGAGGAACCACCAGCACGGTGGGGGTGTGTGGAGCTTCGTCAACGTCTAGCAGACCTTTACGAGGAGCACCCAATGATGAACCCCTACCGCAAGACAAAGACCGACCTTCGTCAGAAGGTCATCGCCCTGAACATGAACAGCAAGAAGAAGTCAAGCCTCCAAACCTGGTGTCGAGATGTCCTCGGCATGAGTGTGACGGGGAACGAGACAATCCATCAACTCCAACGAGCTGCAATGGTTCGTATCTACCAGGACACACAACCAGACCCTCAGGATCCTGTGGGGTTTGGCAAGGCAGCATCACTCACCTACGAGGAAGTGGCGGGGGATGTGAACTATACTGCATGTGGGTGAAGCAGACAGCAGCCGAAGGGGAACCATGCATCCAACTTGCTCGACTGGAACAATGGTTGGAGTCTTTGGACAAGCCCTCCACCGATGTGAAGATGGAGGTCAAGAAGACTCAAGTGAAAGAACCCAACCTGGACATTCCCTATGTCAAGAAGAAGGAGAAGGAGCCCCAGGATGCCAAGTCAAGTGCCCAGTCAAGTGTCGCATCCCTGGACAGCAGCACGGTCAAGATGATTCAGCAGTTGGCAGAGACAGTCCAAGACCTGAAGGAGGAGATTCAAGACATGCGACAGGAACAGCCCCGCCGCAAGAAGAAGGATGGGAGCGACCAGAGCTTCGACCTAGTGAGCAAGTAGAACTAGGGCAAGACCATGAGGACCACGGGGAAGGACTATGTCACCTTTCTGAGTCCGCGGCCAGACACCTAGAACACCTGTCTCAGAGCTTAGTTCCGGATATCTTTCAATCTCTTTTGCAGGACAAGGACACTTGGTTGTTAGAAGTTGCGTGTTCCCCCAACAGTGTTCTTTCCAAAGAAGTTCAGAGACAAGCTGGGTATGAAGAAGCTGCAATTCGATGTGCGCACTGGAATGGGTGTGACTTAAGTACTGGGGAAGGGGTTCGGTTGATCCTGGACACCATTGATTTGAAGAAACCCAAGTCGATCTGGATAAGCCCCGAATGCGGTCCGTACTCACCCATTCAAAACTTGAACCAACGAAGTGAGCAACAAATCAAAGAGTTGGAGGAAAAACGCCGTGCTGTGCTCAAGCAGTATGTTGGGGCATGTTGCGTGTGGCACTATGCAGTTCAGCGGGGTATCCATGTGACCTGGGAGTGGTCTCAGAAGTGTCATGCTTGGAGGTTACCCATGATACAGAAAATCATGACCAAGTACCAACCATGGATTAGTGTTGTCAATGGATGCCAAGTGAACTTACGGGATGCCAAAACCAACAAGCTGCTTCATAAAGGTTGGAAAATCATGACCACGCACCGTAGAATGGCTATCATGTTGGATCTCCCATGTCGATGTCCCAAGTCGGTTGAACACCAGAAATGTGAAGGGAACCTTACCAGCAAAAGTGCCTTCTACACCCCTGAGTTTGCCAAACGGGTCACCAAGTGCATCATGCAGGAACTTACTCACGCTATGGTCCTCCAGGAACTCCAAGGGGAAACTCAGTTGCCGCCATGGTTCGGGAGTGGGTTGGTGTGTATGTGTCATGACCTCCAGGCTCATGGTAGGAAACAAACTTGCGGTTCATGTATGTACCATGAGAACCATAGGGATAGAGTGGTTGATGATGGGGATGATCCTGAACACGCTTTGGTCCAAGAACCAAGTAAGTTGAAGAGGGAGAATCCTGGTAAAACCGATGAACAGATCAAGAAACAGCTCTATCAACTGCATGCGGCCACGGGTCATGGGAGTACTCGGAGTTTGGTTGAAGCTCTTCGGAAACGGGGAGCAACCCCTCAAGTGTTACGGTTGGCGGAGAATTTTCGCTGTTCCATATGTCAGGAAAAACACAAGGTTGGACACAAACATGCGGCTACCTTGAATGCGATTCCCCCGAAGTGGTCTACTATCAGTGGTGATGGTGGTCATTGGATTCACCCTCATACGAAGGAACATGTGGAGTTTGTCTTGGTGATTGATGAAGGTTCCAAGTATAGAGCGGGGAGAATCATGTGTAAGGGGAAGAAGAAAACCATGAATGCTGAAATGTTTGTCAACTATCTCCAGGAGGGTTGGTGCCAATACTTTGGGAAACCACAGAACCTACGTCTTGATCCCGCAGGAGCTTTTAGAAGTAACACGGTAGAGCATTTTTGCGACCAACATGGTATTTACCTGGACCTTATCCCGGGAGAGGCCCACTGGAAACTGGGAATCTGTGAGCAAGCAATCCAGGGTGTCAAGAGTCTTATGAGCAAAATGGCAGACCAAGAACCAGACATCAATACAGACCTTCAATACAAGGGAACTGGTTCGGGGTTTTTCGCCGATACAACACGCTTTGGGACGAGCACCGGATGAGACTGGACGTTTTGTGCAGACCCTGACCAACGAAGCAGTGGAACAACTTCTTCCGAACCCGACGACGGAGTTCAAGGAAACCGTGGAGAGGATGAAACAGGCAGAACAAGCTCACGCAGAATGGCATGCAGCAGAGAGGATTCGAAGAGCTATGCAATCCCGAGGCAATCGACCCATCAAGTATGAACCTGGAGACCTGGTCTATTACTGGCGCAAACAACTTTCAGGACAAGTTTCAGGTGGACAACGTCAGAAACAAGGAGCTTTCTTGGGACCGGCCAGGGTATTGGCCATAGAGGTTCAGACTGAAGCGGACGGGACACGACGGAAAGGAAGTTCGATCTGGGTGATCAGAGGACGTAGACTTCTGAAGTGCAGCATAGAGCAACTTCGACCTGCATCACGGAGAGAAGAACTTTTGGAGCACCTGACTGAGGAGGATTCCAACAAAGCACCATGGACTTTTACCAAACTGACCGAGGGCCTGGGAGGAAATGAGTTCGAAGACATCTCCGATCAGCGACCCACGGAGCAGGAGTGGCAAGAAGCACAGGATGATCTTATGACAGCACCCACGGCACTGCAGGAACCATCGACGCCACGGAGACGATTGACATCGAAGCGACCTGAACCAGCAACTTCATCTCATGGGGGCGGGGGAACTAAGATACATCGAACGGAACCAACGAACCCACCGGACTTAAGAGATGAGGATTTACATGTACAGGAAGCTTGGTACAGTTTAACATCCGAGGCGAGTCGACAAGAGGCATGTGGCGAAGACAGTTGGATCAAGGACCAGACCATGGTGGAGATAGAGATTGACACCCCATCCAGTCGCAGGGAGTGGAAGCAATTCGAGGGAGACCTGACTGGCTACTCATCGGAGCACTGAAGCGCAGAGCAGTCGAGGTAAACCTGAAGAATTTGACACCAGCAGAGAGGGCAGCATTCGATGAGGCAAAGGAAATCGAAGTGAAGAACTTTGTGAGTGCAAAAGCCTTCGAAGCGATTCCTCCTGACCAACGACCTCCTCCAGAACAAGCCATCAAGATGAGGTGGTTACTGACCTGGAAGATGAGAGACGATGGGACACAGAAAGCAAAGGCAAGGGCCATTTTGTTGGGTTACCAGGATCCACAATACGAACACAGAACCACGACTTCACCAGTGATGACTCGACAATCTCGCCAGTTTTTGTTGGCAGCCGCAGGAAGATACAAGTGGAAGGTACGGAAAGGGGATGTTACAGGAGCATTCTTACAGGGAAGGAATTACCCATCTGAACTTTTCTGCATTCCTTGCGATGAGATTTGCCGAGCTATGCACCTATCACCTGGGAGCATAACAAAAGTGAAGCGAGGGTGTTACGGCCTGGTAGATGCACCAATCGAATGGTATCGCACCATCAGCGAGTATCTGGGAGAACTAGGGCTGGTGAAGAGTTGGGCAGACCCCTGCTTATGGCTTTGGAAACCCCAAGGAAAGCTGAAAGGAATGGTGGCAGGACATGTTGACGACTTTCTGTTCGCAGGACCAGAAGGAGACCAACAGTGGACAGAGATCGTCGAAGCCATTCGCACACGATTCAAGTGGACAGACTGGGAACCGGGTAGCTTCGTACAATGTGGAGTGCTAGTGGAGGAGCAACAGGATGGATCCTTTCACTTATCACAGAAGAGCTACGTAGAGAAAGTACCAGAGATCTACTTGAATGCAACCAGGAAGAAGGAGACAGAAGAGAAGACGACTGACAGAGAGAAGCAGCAGCTTAGGGCAACTCTGGGAGCACTCAGTTGGTGCGCGCAACAAACCGCACCACACATATCCGCAGAGGTAGGCTTGCTACTTTCAGAGGTTACCACGAGTACAGTCAGCACCTTAATTAGAGCAAACCAATTGGTACATTTTGCCAAAGCACGGAGTGATCATAAAATGGTCATTCATGCAATTCCTGAACATGTTCCCATAGGACTTTTTACTTGGGCCGATGCAGCTGGGCAAAACCGCCGAGAAGGCAGCAGCACCCAAGGCATATTTGTATGCTTAGCACCGTTGAGCATGCTACATGGTGAGATGTGTAAAGTAATACCTGTAGCTTGGCATTCAAACAAGATCGAACGGCAATGTCGCAGTCCGGGAGCAGCAGAAGCAGTGGCAGCGGTATCCGGTGAGGATTACATGTACCATGCTAGATTCCAATGGGGAGAGATGCATAACCAAGAAGTTAACATTTTTGATGTTGACAGTGTGGTTCGAACGGTATCCGGCACCTTGATCTCGGACAGTAGGAACGTATATGATAAAATGCAAAGTGATGAACTCACTATCAAGGGAGCGGAACGGAAAACGGACCTTGAATTGCTTTGTGTCAAACATAGTCAACGAGTAACAAACTTGGCACTAAGGTGGGTTCATTCGGAAGCCATGCTCGGAAACTCACTTACTACTAAGGATAGTTCCTGTACTTATTCAAACTTATTTATACTTGTAACTATGGATAAGTAGCAGATCACTAAGAATAAGTTTGGAAAAGTAAAGAAAAGTATATATACTTATCCATACTTATTAAGTATGGAAAAGTACTTTGGCCGTTTTCAAAAATTGTAATCTGCTATGTTTCGAAAAAGAGGCAGATAACAGTTAAAATACTTTTCAATACTTATCAATACTTATTTTCTTGGTTGTTTTTTGAACAAAAAATAAAATAGCAAATTTTACGTTGGATTACTTAGTTTTCGGTGCGGGTTTTTAAAAAAGGATTGATTTTGAAGAAATTAGAAGTCAAATCTGAGGTGTCACATAAGCTGGTTCAAAGGGTGCATGAGAGATAAACAAATTTCGGTAGCTTTGCAACGTTGTCCTTTTTTATTTTTTATTACAAAGAAAAGAATCTATATGATTTTAAAGTAGCAAAAAATAATTGGAAATTGCATCAATAATTGAAAAATAATGTTTCAGTAAATTGCAAGTATATTAGCTATAATCTGGAAACAATTTACTTCATAAAAATACTTCTAATTTGCTTGTTATCTTATTGTAATCTGACTGTTATCTACTTACAACTTAATTGCAATCTGCTCATCGAAAAAATTAAGCAGATTACAGCAGATGACTGTAATCTGCTGTAATCTGCTGTAATCTGTCTGTAATCTGCTTGTAATCTGCCTGCAATCTGCCTGTAATCTGCTTGTAATCTGTCTGCAATCTGTTTGTAATCTGCTTATAGTCTGTTATTCATCATCTGTTTGGAAGCATTCTACTTTTTACTTGCAAGGCCAAATCTATCGAATCACAGCACCAAACTCACCTGCGATTTCAGCTCGCCAAGAGGCAACCGTTGCACTCACACAACATTGGTTGATCCCAAGCTATTGGAGAATCACAACCAATCACATTGAGACTTTGCTCTGAGGCCTGTGTCTGTTTCACTATGGTTCAAATCAAACAATTGACATGCCATCGTTCCAGAAAAAAGCCAAGATTTATCAATATTTCAGCCCAAACCATTGAGATTTTGCAAATGTCCTTTTTTTGTCGCAAAACCAAAAAAAATTAAAAAATATAACAATACTTTTAAATACTTATTAGTACTTATTTTTACTTATGCAGATTACAATTTTTTTGTAATCTGTTGTCATCTGCCTAGCTCAAAACCATGAAAAAAATAAGTTTAAATACGTAAAAATGAGTAAAAATAAGTTTAGATAAGTATGGAAAAGTAAAAGAACTAGCCTTAGTAAGGGACACACTAAGGAACTCGAGTTGCTGTATCGTATGCAGTATCGATGGCGCTTGGTAAGTGATGACCAGATGAGATCGGCACGGAAACGACGACAAGAAGGACTTGATACCCTCCAACAAACTCCGAGTGCACAAACACACACACAGAAGGGCGCTCCTGATGTGGGGAAGTGATTGTTCGACTGTTGGCTGTTTTTCTCAACAATTTACCGGAGTGGTGGGGATGCAAGTGAACTTGACTCACACACTCATTCATGGATGTGTTTCGTAGTCTTTGATGTTCGAGGAAAAGGTTAGTGCTGAGGGAACACCGCATAGCCGTGTTGTGGGATAGCAATCTAGCCATAGCCTCATCATCGAGTACTTGGGAACCGCCAGCTACTACGTATCTAGCCATCCCAGTTGGATATACATATGTATATATGTGCATATGTATATGCGATCTTTATTCACCACCTACGTATTGGCCTTGGATTCTTGCAGCAACGGGAACCTGTGTCAAGCACTGAGGATGCGTCGATTGAGGCTGACTTGCTCACCTACAATGCTCTCATCAGTGCGGCGGAAGCTTGGCAGAAACCATGTCATGTCAGTTGGTTGGCTCACAAGTTTTGACGAGCAACAATTGTGGTTGTGTATACTATCTACAACTGTTTGCGGTTGGTTGAGGTTGCTTGAGGTTTGTTGGTTGATTGGTCCACCACGTTGCAAGAAGAAGTAGCGATATACCATCAAGTGACATTGTTGTTATCACAGGGAAATTCCAGCAAGAGTCAGTCCACTCAGCATGCTATCATTTAGTTCCGCTGTCAGCACTGTCGCGTTTTCACGGCAGGACAAGTGTCACAAGACTGACATGGCCCTCAACGCTTTCCACGAAATGGAGGCACCTTGGATTCTTCTTGGTGGGTAGATCCATGAACCGAGTTGGAGCAATCAAGCCGTGTCACAAGATTTCTTCTGAATAGCTGCCATTCCTCGTGCTACATCACGGCCTCTTTAGCTGTGATCAACCACCAATGGGGAAATCCACCTTCAATGACTAGCTGATTATCATGGCAGCGGAATCATTGCCCTGAACTATGAACGACATAAGCATTGAGGTAAACAGACACTGAATGGATCCCACTAAGCGCCTTCGTTGGTAACATGTGGAACGGAAACGGTTGTCAAGTGTTCATGGTGCTTGCTCACCTGATTTTTTCATAGACCCTTGCAATTTGATTTCAACAACATTCCTGTATCTCTCACACATACTTCAGCAATAATTTATTTGACCCTTTTTTTTGGTTACTATATTGATTATTTTCTATTGGTCTCTACTGGTCACTCTGGTTCGTATATTGGTCAAGATTTCTCCCCAATGTTCCACATGTTTCTTGCAAATTCAACCTTTGTGGAGTTGCCAGTATCCCTCAGTACCGTCGGTCAGCATCCCTATCTATGCATTTTGGCGGCCATGGGCTTGATATTCAGTTGCGGTAACCATCCTTCCCCAGTTCATTAACAACTCACTACTATTCACCACCACGGATGATCTTACGATATCTTATATAGCTTTTGAAACTTATATATTCATGGTGTTCAAGCGACAATATGTGTAGGTAGCAGCAAGTGCCTGCCATCACTATCAACAATTGGATATCAACATGTCAGTAGCCCACAACTAAAGAACATTTCGTAATTCATGGTGCATATCAAGGAATAATTAGCAACGTGTATATCAATGAGTTATGTATACATATGAAAGTATATATTATATACATATAAACAGTATATATATATATATATTTTTTTTAATTTACATGGATACATGTACCACTGGTATCATGTAGTAAATTCATAATCTGCATATATCAGGAATTCATGACACCATAAATAAGTAATTGCAGTGATGCAAGTGAGCATGCGATAGCTTATATTGACTTGGATCATCTTGGATCAAATGTGTTTACATTCAATAGCAATCATTTCTGTTCCTAGTATTAGTGGTATAAAGCTGGTATACCTACAACAGCCAACTTCGTTTGGTAATCTTTAAACTCATGATAGCATCGCTCTTGATAATTTCATCAGAGTCATGTGCAACGGTATCAATCATACATCAATGGTACCATTTTCTGATTAAGCCAATTATCGCTGATTTTAAATATAGCCAACTTAAGTTGGCATTCGAAGCGTTATGAAATTGACAAGAATACATTTGGCGTTCTTTGAAATTGGGTACCCCCAAATCATAGAATGTTTCTATCATGTTTCATAAAGCCGTGCTGTTTGGGATTCCCATTGTTAAGAAACAACCACCGATGAGCTTGGAATGACTGAGAAGCCATGCAGGTTGCTGGTAAGCCCCGTGTCGCAAGGCTGCCTTTGTGGTTCCGGATCTCATCACCTACAACGCGCTGATCAGCGCATGTCGCCACTGGGTTCAGTGATGGTTCGTCAACGGCCCACGGTTAAGTGTGGTGGGCTGATGATGTGACTTGGTAAATGATGGTAAATAGATGTCAATAATAGATGTCAACAATAGATGTCAATACTAGATGTCAATAATTGATGTTAATCATGGTGGTTTGATGGTGGTTGAATCGTGGTTGGCTGATGATTAGGGAGGGTGTGATGATAAAATGATGAATGATCACGGTTCAATGATGGCGACATGATGGTCAACTAATCATTAATGAATAATATAGCATTGCTGATGATGGTGAATCGTGGTCAATGGCTAGTGGTTAAGAATGATGTTCTTTTATTGGCCATACCAAACAACAAGCAATAGTAATGGTCAAGAATGACCGAGGACAGTCCATGATAGCTAATCGCGGTAAATACAGGTGTTCATTTCTCTTCAAAACTGAGATTTTTTGGGGGTTGCAACCATTAGTGATTGATTGGAAGGCGCTGAATGAAAGGCCCAGGAATTTGCAGTGGATTCTTGGGTGTTCGTGAACTGGACACGTGGCGACCTCGCTCATGTTTCTGGCGAATCTGAATCATTTGTACACGCCCAATGCTGATAACATAGAATCTACCTACACATATCTATAGTGTGTGGATAATCATATCATTGTTTATTTACACCAGATAAATATGGACCAGATAATAACAAATATATAATCATTCATGTATAGTTGTATGCATATCTTTAAGACCAGATCATACACACGCAGTGTTGCGTCATCACCAGGCGATTCGTGTCCATCTCTGGCCCGACAGTTCTTTGAGACCATCTGCCAGCGACGGATGCAGCCCGATGTGGCTTGGCATCACTTGGAAGCCTCACAGGAACCAGCTCGAAGCCATTGACAGTGCCTTGCTGTACGGGTTAAATCATTCATGCAGCCACTAGGCATACGCGAGTAATAGCCTTTAAGTCACAGCGGTTAGCCATTGAACTCACGCGCTTTATCCAGGGGGCTCAGCACCAAGAACATCGAATGGATTTGTTGATGAGATATGGCAAGCAACAATATACAACATCACAACATCCAGAGTGGATGCTTATTGGTAAAAGGTTTCCCATTGTGAATAGTGCCGATGAATGTGGACAATGATAGTGAATTGAAAGCATCAATTTGCCAACAGTGTATGGGATTTTGCAACTAGATGGTCAGCTGAGAATCCATGAATCGGAAATCATTCAAACTATTTCAAGTATGGTATATAGCCAACACTAGCTAGCATACAATACACATGTGGTTGTTTGTGATAGGGATGCTATCAGCGCTAGTGATGGTTGATTCCTAAAATAGTGTCTTGAGCATCAAGAATACTTGATGAGGTATGACCGAGACGCAATACATGAATCAATGGTTTGATGACGAGAATCGCTATGATCGCTCATTCTTCTTCACCAGCTAGTAGTAGGTGTACAACTAATACGCAGTGGATTTGGTTACAGAATATTTTTGAACAGCTGCTCTTTTAGCGTCATGTGTTGGTTCGCTGGGGTACTCTTAAGTTTCATACTTTCCTGCCTCGTTTGCCTAGGTAACATTTTCAGTGAGCATTTGAAAAGGGCTCATTTCGCTGGTCTCAGTGCTGATCAGCCATGACCAATCATCATCAACCATCAACCATCAGCCATCAACCATCAACCATCAGCCATCAACCATCAACCATCAACCATCAGCCATCAACCATCCACCATCAACCATCAGCCATCGACCATCAACCACTATCGCTTGTTATGATCCCTTGTTGTATCCTATTATCATTGACCATCGTGAACCTTGATCAGCCATCATGAACAGCTAATTAGCTTGCAATTGTATGTTATCATCAACCATCATCCACCATCCTTAACCGTCATCAACAATCGCAAGACTCACAATCAACCGTTCGTATAGTAATAAACCAATCATTTTTTGGGGTTCCCTATTGTCGGAAACCACCAGAACTACAGCATAGGTCGGTCCCTCCTTGTTTCTTCCTCTCAGGTGATTTCCTACATCTCCCTGGGAGCGCCGGAAGAACTTCCAAAGGACCCATGGAAACCCGGGGAACGAAATGGATCAAGGGCTGTTGATCCATTGTCAGATCCATGTCATTCCATGGGTTTACATACATTTGCCATGAACGCTGAGCAATGAACTTGACAGTTGTCCCACATATCACTGGCCATATGCATCATTTTATCAAGTTGTATATACTGCTAAGCAACAGTTTTGCTAACCAACAGTTTTGCTAACCAACAGTTTTGCAAACCAAAAGTTTTGCTAAGCAACAGTTTATATCATTTACTGAGCCAATTGATCAGCCGTTGTCAACCATCAACTGCCATGAGCCAATCCTCCTCAGCAACGCGCAGCGCGCGACAGGAGATGTTGGCGCAGCCCAATGTGCGCAGCTTCACCTCGCTGATCAGCCGTGGCCAGGCACCCATCAGCTGATGGTAGCCCTGCAACTGGTTCACGTGGCATCTGCGGAAAGGCATTTGGGTAGCTCCTTAAGGTTGGGTTTTGGCATGATTTTTTCGAATAAATCATGGGTTTTGGCTATACATGCCTCTAAGGTTGAATAGTGGATGATAACTGAGGTTGGGTTTTGGCATCCTTAAGGTTTTGGCTATAAATGAGGTGAATAGTGGATGATAACTGGCTATAAATGGTGAATAGTGGATGATAACTGGGGGTACGCCTCTGGCTTGAAAAAAAAACACTATCATATGGATATTGGTTCCTGAGGAAACCATCGCAGCCACAGCATCGCCAGGACGTACTGAGCTTGTACGAGGACCCGTCTCCGAGCTCATGAAATGGAGTTTCAGGGGTGTCATCCCGAGGGTTTTTGCAGGAAGACACGGGGGCTTTACTAACCATCATCGATCGTTCGTTTTAACCAACCATCATATAGATCATATACCATCGTCAACTTTCATCAACCATTTCACCCTGAAGCCAATCACGTCCAACCGCTTCCAACCACCTCCAACCGCTTCCAAGCACCTCCAACCAGCCACCCCTTAGCCCCCCCTTGGTTGAACCCCTAGGAGATGACGCCTGGCCTGCGCTTGGACGGCCCCGGCTACGCTGCCGTCTTCGCAGCGCTGGAAGGAAGGGCAACGGCGCGGCTTCCGCAGATCTGCGAGGAGATGCGAAGGCAGATGCTCCGCGGTGGGGGGCCCTGGTGACGACCGGAGAAAGTGGATGGTGAGTGGTGGAATGAAGGATGGGTGATGGTTGGTGATGGTGGAATGAAGGATGGTGGAATGGTTGGTTGATGAGCTTGGTTGATGAGTTTGGTTGATTGGATGGTGGAATGAAGTTGGTTGATTGATGAGAAAGTGGTTGATGGTTGATGGATGAGTTGATGGGTGATTATTTGATGAGTTGATCATGTTTAAGTTGTGGATGTTTGATGTTGACCATGATAAAGCCTTATAAAGTTGATGGTTGGATGATGAGAAATCTGGATGTTGGATGGTACATTGTCAGATGGATCAAGGTCGGTTGAGTTTTAGAGGATGGTTGAGGCGGCCAGTGGTGGGCCTACGTCCACAAACTGTCCCAAAAACAAAGATGCCCTATCTGGTTGGCATCTACCCATTGCTCAGCCACGTACTTCAGGGGGGCTGAAGGTGACCCCCTAGGTTGTGCAAGCATCATGAGCTTATCACCCCTCAGGAATCAGAAGTACAGCTTGAGCTTCCACAAAGGAGGGTGGGGAGAGAGCTACCGTCAAGATCAAATAAGACGGTTGTTCATGGCCATTCCTAAAAGCACTTAGGGGATATTGGGGGGTAGTATAGAGCTGTTATAGCTATATACGAAACCATTCCGCCGCTAACAACGGGATAACAGGGCCTCACAGGTACCTGGCTGCCGTTCCCGGGGCGCCAGCTCCTCATGGCTCAGGATGTCGAGGCTCCTGCGCTCGCTGTGCGCCGGCGCAGCCAAAATGGCGGGGATGCGGCGCCGCAGGGGGGCCCCTGACCATGGCCATGGTGGTGAGTCATGGCCAGGTAGTGCCAGGTGAAGGATGGCCAACGAGATAGGTAGGAAACTGTTGGAGAACTGTCACCAGCAAGAGGGACGAATAACAATGTAATATGATACAATTCAGGTTTGGACATCCCAAGAAGGTGATCAGCATGAGCCCACAGCACCGCAAAGAAGAGCTGGCTGATGGTTGGAGAGGCTGAGAGATGTGCAGCTGGGATAGTTGGGTCTGGGGGGAAGACTTGGATCAGTCATCAACCATAAGACCTATGGGACTCCTGGGACCTGGCTGATCGCAGGCAGCGCGGTGGGAGGAAGTGTGGCCTCCCAGTGGAGATGGTGGCACCAACCAATGGTCCAGCAGCACCAGGGTACCCATTCCACCCCGTCAATGTGAGGGATGATACGTAGCTGCTTCATTCGCCTAGGGGGGTTACCACCATGCCTAAGGGGATCTACAAAGTCAGGTTCCGTCTTGGTACCTCAACGGGGACCGCATGGCCCCAGCCGGCATTTTTTGGGGCCAATAATTTTCCCAAGGCAACGGATCTGGGCATGATTTCTATGGTCCAATTTCTACATGGTACCCACGTATGGTAGTTTGTAACCATAGTGACTGACCACTTGCAAAGTGGCTTCATCCAAGTGCAGAGTAAAGGGCTTCCCAGTTTCACAGAATCCACAAGCCTTTGCAGCATACAAGATAAACTGATCAAAATGTGTTTCATTCATTGAATTATTGGGTCTCCAAGTTGCCTTATGTCAGTAGTTGATTTCCAGAACTTTGCTAACTTTTGAATATCCGGATGATGCAGAGCCGGAACCCGGTACAAGACACGGGAAATAAACTGTAGACATTCGCTGCTACAGTGATTCCGGATCCCTGTTGGGGAACAGCCATCTAACAGGGATCCGGCTCTTCTAGAGGATTTTTGGCTCCAGGGCAGCGGAGCCTCACCGCCATCCCAGTGCTGGTAGAAGGAGCCGTCAGTGGTGATTGAATGTTGAACTTGGGTTCAAGCCATGATTGAACCGCCAAAGGCTCCTTCAATAAACATTGCGAGCCATGAATAGCGACCATGAACATCCATTAACCATGATCAAGCACGAATGACCATGGTTGATTCCCAATGGTTATTGTGATGGTTAAACCAGAGCAATCATAATTGGCCATGACTAGGTTGAAAGTCGCCATCACTATCCACGGTTCATGAGCCAATCTGCCAGCTGAGGCCACCTCGCTCTTCAGCCAGGCCGCACGGCTGGGTACTGGAGGGGGCTACACCCAAAAATAGGTGTTTGATTTTTTGACGTTGGTTTTGGATGATTCGGCTAGCAGGTAACACGCCCACGGATAGCAAACAAAGTCAAAAGTTTGGCGGGGCAAGATTTCCTGATGTTTTAATATGTTTTAATGTTTGGTTTTTCCAGTCTTTTTCTAGTCTTCCGGGTGCAACTTGAAGAGTTGGCATCGGCCACATGCGACTGGTGGCTGTGATCGCAGTGGTTGCTGGGGAAACCCATCTCGCCCATTGTAGGGCTTCGTATATCTCGATCTTCATGAAATTGGACGTGGCGCATCACCTCCAGATGGGGCCCCCTGAAGCGTTGGACGCTGCAAGTTGTGTCCCTTGAAGAAAGCAGATGAGAACCAATGATTAGCTGCAAATGAAGTCGTCGGATTTGTGAGACTGTGAAACCCGCGTGCAGCTGCGCATGTGGCGCAACAACTCGCAGCGGCGTTTGTTCAGAGTTGGACGAATGAAGCGCCCCAAGGGGTTGAGGTCAGTCAGCAATCCACCACAACCATGACTTCACATGGCTAAACCTGAGCAGTCAAACATTCTGATTCCCATGATCTCTTGCTTAAAAACCATTATCAACCATGAATTGTTATCAGCCATGTATGGTAATCGTTCATTATGGCTGATATACCTTAATGTATATGAATCATTATCAGTCATGCGTGCATCACAACTATATTTCAGCCATATGCTTAACCATGATGAACCATTGCGGAGTCAAAGGATTGTTGACAGTAGGCATTATCTATGGTTGGGATTTCCCATTTCTAGATTAGTTTACCAGAGGGAGGATTCTCAAAATAAGGGACCCCCAAAATGGTTGATTTATGTTGAGTGTTTATTACTAATTAAATGGTTCCTATAAAAAAATGATTCAGGGGGGTCCCCCAATGGCTTGAGAACCCCCATAGGCGTTTTGGCCTCTTGTGCCCCCTTGGTTTACAGGTGGAGCGGCCGGACCTCGTCACCCGCACGGTGCCTCGCTGGCCCTGGTTCCGAATGGTAAAATCTATGGCGAATGTTGGCTGGCAATGGTTGTTGTTGCCATAACAATGGCAAATATTGGGGAACAAATGTCTTGTTTTATGTTGTTTTACTGTTGCTATCAACAAAAGGCACTTGTGGATGCTCCAATGGTGGTTAGTTTTTTTTCCCAGAATCATGAAAGGAGGATAGCAACGAAGAGATTGTAGATGGCAAACATGAAGCCTTATATAGTTAATAAGGTCTTGAAATGATTCATGATATTTTTGATGTTTCGCACATGACCAATAATTACCGATGAGTAGTTTTTGCAACCAAGAGGTAATGCCGCTGGCATCTGATGGTCGTTAGTTGTGGAAACGTAAGTGATGGTCGAAGGATGGTCAATGACGGTGAGTCATGGTTGCTAATACTTCGTCAGTGATGGTCATATTGTATTGTATAATCGAAGGAAATTCGGAAGTCAAACCTCCGACATATGGAACGTTGCAGCAGGTGGTCTGTGAGAGCTAATGACAGAGAGGGTTGCGGGCATCCTGATGGGAATCGTGCAATGTGCTTCGTGTTTTCTGTATTTTTGTTGCTCCGCGATGATCGAAAAATGGTAGGATTGGCAACGCAGAGGTGCGGAAGTTGGGAGAGCGGAAAGCAAAACTCCCACGTCGCTGTGCCGTGGGCGAGAAGCATGTTTGTTAGTCAATCGTAAATAGCTGAGGACTCCCAGATTTTTTTTCAGTTAAGCTCTGCAAAAAGTTCATGCAGTTCTGGCGCGGAGCACAGCAAATCGAAATCGTTCACCAGAGGTGCTATCTACACATGACCTTTCCAGCACCAACAAAGATAACTCGATGGCTATGCCGTCAGAGAACGATGCTTAGTCAGAGCATCAACAGTATTCACCATTCTTAGGCAAACACCATGATTACCTATGGGAACCATTGGTTTTGATAGAGAATCACCGTTATCAGCCAATATTGACCACTATTGGCCAATACAATACCGAATGGAACAACAAATTCACCAACACAACCAACAAATTACACAACATTTATCCAACAGAGTAGCCAACAAATGACTCATTTGAATACATCATCAACTATCACTAACACTACCCCTGGCCGCATGTCCAGGTCACGATAAGCTGCTTGGGCGCCACGGCATGGCATGCGGCCGGCAGGTTACTCAGGCGCGGCTGGTTGACTCATATGGGGCAGTATAATAACCCCGTGCTTTCCGTTGACGGGAACGCCCGGAGAGGGAAATAGAGCTGGGAGCCGAAAAAACGATAAAAGGAAAAAAAACGATGACAATACATACATGTCAAATAGATAGATAGACACAAGTACTCAGATGATGGCATTGGGACTGATTGTGACGAGCCATTTGGGCACAGACACGCAGCTTCTTATTCTTTTGCTGGAAGTCGGATTCACCCAGAAAAATCCTTCCAGACATAGAGGTCCTGAACGATAACAAAACGATAACAAAAACGATGACAAATCGAACAAAATCCTCCTCCAATAGGCAGCTGACCATTTCTGGCCTTCATCCTTTCATGTTTTCAACCACCCGTAGCTATGTTCCATGTCTCAGTCTCTGCCTGCGAAAACCTCCTTGCAGCAACTAATCCTGAAAGATGCTGAAGTGGGCCCTGCTGTAATTGCAAAAATCTCCTCGCTCTGGCTCGGAGGCTTCTTTGCACTGCAGCCTTTTTCCAACTAAATTGACATGTGATATATTGATTGGCTGAGAAGCTGACACTTCACAAACCCTGTCATTGTCCAGCATCTCCTGGCATGCATAAAAGACTCCGTTTTCTTTCAAACTCCCATCTGTCTGCCTGCCTTATCATTGGTTTCTAGTGCCAACCCCTATAGCCACAATAGACAAGCAAACATGCTGGTAATGTTGAAAGGCTAAAACGTGAAAAAAAACGATAAAAGGAAAAAAAACGATAACATGATTTGGCGAATAAGATAAAGACAAGGGGTTTTTATACAACCCCATATGGGATGATCACTGTCAATCCTAGTGATGTAAAGGGGAATACAAGTCATGGGCATACCCATAGCTGATGATTAATGATGATTCAATCAGTGGTTAAACATGGTACTCATGAATTTCAGCTAAGTTTGGTCTATTTGATAATCATGAATCAACTAATACTAATACCATGTTTGACTAGTTCATAGTTATCTTGAAATTCGTAGTGATAAAAGATGCTCGACACATGTTGGTTGAGCATGGTTCGTCAACGATGATGAACAAAAGTGTCTCATGTTTGATGGTATGCAACAATATTAAACAATATTAGGTATTAGGTGAAACAATAGGCCGGTTCAATCACCAACAATATTGTTGGTGAAGACTAGTGGATCCACCCGCAAGAATCATGAAGAATAGCCTGTTTTTGCTCACTGCTAGCAACGGTAGATCAATATCAATAAACCACCCCCCGGTTTTGCCTTAGATAGCTGGTGATACTATGCAAATACATATATTTTTCCATATATATATATATATATATATGGAAAAAATATTTAGATCCAAATATGGGTGTTTTGAAATACAGATCTGCCATTTCTTGAATCTGCCCTGAGGGTCGCCGTGCCTTTCCACCCTGAAATGGCTAATGGCTCCCATCAATGGGCGGCTTTGCAATTCAGTTTCCGAAGTGGCCTGCCGCTAAGCAGATCATTTCAGCGGGGTGGAAACCCTTCTTCGCCGTTGCGAAACAGCATGGTTAGTAAGAGCTGATAAGTGATCATGGTCGATTGTGGCGTACAATCGTGAATAAATATTCAACACTATGCAACAAGAACAGAATATAGATAAGTGTATATGAATCATATTACTTTGTGATGGTGATATGGTCAAAGGAAGTTTGGAAGCATACTTCCGTGTTACGAACAACCACAATGACTACTGCAACTGATGGCTAATGCAACAGATGTCTAGAGAAAGAGATGTCTAGAGCAAGAGATGTCTAGAGCAAGAGATGTCTAGAGCAAGAGGTGTCTGGAGCAACAGATGTCTGGAGCAAGAGATGTCTGAAGCAAGAGATGTCAAGAGCAAGCGAAGTCTAGAGCAAGAGATGTCTAGAGCAAGAGATGTCTGAAGCAAGAGATGTCTAGAGCAAGAGATGTCTAGAGCAAGAGATGTCTAGAGCAAGAGATGTCTAGAGCAACAGATGTCTAGAGCAAGAGATGTCTAGAGCAAGAAATGTCTGAAGCAAGTTGACAAGTTGAAAAATGGAGGAAGTCTCACACGACAGCTTCGTGCCGGAGACGATCTCTGTGACTGTTGTCACTTTTTGAAGTTGACAAGTTGAAAAATGGAGGAAGTCTCACACGACAGCTTCGTGCCGGAGACGATCT
>VSDK01001944.1:84561-99723 GCA_009767595.1 Symbiodinium kawagutii | reverse complement strand
TGATTTGGGAACGCGGCCATTCTGAGAAAGCAGCATTTGTCTTTGAATTCAATTGTGGGCTCTCACTTTTTTAATTTGAAATCGGCTTGTTGTAGGAGACGTAAAGATTAGATCTTAAACAGTTTTGCGGCTTGGGCTAATTGAAGGGCTGAAAATGAAAAGGCCCTCCAGCGCTTCCTTGGTGAGTCCTGCCTATCACAGAGCATCATCTAGCATATCCAGGTCGCTATGCCTTCCGTTCGGACCTATGCTATGTTGTTCCTAATGATTCAGGTTGGCCTTTCTTTGGACCCTCGCGTAAGCAGGGCCAATCCCTACTTTGGACTGGTACACCCGTTCTGTCTCTTCCTATTGTCATCCCAATCTGCGGTGCCTCATTTCGCCAAAGATGAAAGTTGAATTTCAACGAAGCACCATGTGCTGAGTTTGGTTGGCTCACATCCTAGATGATTTGACCGCCACTGTCCTCGGTATGCACAAGGGTGGCAGGTGGGAGGTTGCTGTCTGGAGTTTGATCCTAGAGACACCCTGGGCTGCACCTGATTTTGCAGACTGAGTCAGAAAATGTATATAATTAATCACTTGTTCACAAGTGTTGCCTGGCAAGCCATGAGAGTAATGTCAATGTGTTCTGGATCTTTTGTTTACAGCTAATGTCTTGAAATGATTGTTTGGATAATGAGTGTAATTGACGGCTCAAGTAAGAGCAAGAGTTGATAGTTGATTGTTCTTTTGATGCTGCTGCCCTGAAACAATCATTTTAAACCATGATGCCGTGCATTGCAAGTTCAGCTCAAGAGCATGTACAGCCAAGAATGAATAGCGGTTTATTTGCCCGTTTCACTCAGTGTTGGGTGAATGGTAGAGACTAGTTGCATCCACCAACATTGTGCCAGCGGGAATCGTTGCTTGTGACGGGTGTTTCTTCGCTCGTGAAATCCTCAATGCTGCTACCAGTCGTGCCGATAATCACTACTTATACTTTCCTTACGCTTGAAATCCCCCTCAATGCTTATGAGAAGTTGCGTGCATCACAATCATGAACCACTATTCAATCATGGTTTAAGCATGTGTGACCATCAATTCACCACAGTGAGCCGTTAACCATTTTGGTAGTGATTCATGGTGGGTAGTGTTGTTCCAAGAATCAAACAGCTGTATTTAAGTACAATCCATTGGGCATTAATCGTCAAGCAATCATACTTAATTAATTTAAAACATATTCAATAGTGGTTCAATGATGCTTAATGCTTCAACACTCGGTAAACAATGGTTAAGCAATGCTCAATTGTTTAGCCAAAGTTAAACCATCAATTGACCATCAATCAACCATTAGTTAATCACAAATGAGTAGTGATTGATCGCGAACGAACCATCATTTAGCCATAGTAAATCACTACTCAGCCCTTAATCACTGGGGATAAGCTATCAATTAACCATCAGTAAATCATGCACCACTACTGAAACATCACTTTGTTTACACATCAACTAGCAACCAATGGTAACTGGCAATCTCATACTTAATCCCATAGTGAATCCAGAATTATGTTTAACCGTGATTTAAAAACACTCATAGATTGACTAGTATATTTGAAATCCAATAGATTGGTCAAGGATTTACTACAGGTCCATAGACTACCACAGATTTGATGAATCATTGAAATCCATGAAAATGCAATCTTTTAGATATAAATATGTTCATACTACATGTTACTATAGATAAACTACAGATGGTTACCTTTTGATGTTTTCCAAGAGTGTTGGTTAACTACAGACGGTTTCTACTTCATAGATGCCTACCACCTTCGATTAAGCATGGCTGACCCAAAACTCCCAAAAGCCCTAAGGCCATAGGGGTTGTGGTGTGCGGCTTTAGGGCTACCCATAACTCATGGCTCCTGCCCAGTGTAGGGCAACCCTATGATACAACCACCACGGGCTACCCATGACTCCCATCGGTTGCTGCTCACCCATTGGTTGCTGCTTGTAGGGTCGCCAGTGGTGCCGAGGTCATCTTGCTGGGTGCAGCTCTGAACGCCTGCAGTCGAGGAGACGCAGCGGTGAACGCATGGTTCAAGGGGTGTATCACAGGGAAGCCATGGTTGCAATGGCTGGTTAGTGGCTAGTGCTTGGTTAGTGGCTAGTGGTTGGTTAGTGGCTGTAACTGGTGTAGGAGCAGATAAAAGTGGGATATGACTGGTATAGAACTTACGAACTTACCTTACAGGCTTGGTTGCTGGCTAGCCATGGTTGGTGGCTAGTGGCTGGTGAATGGCTCAGAATGCTGGGTTATCCACTCGGACCTCAGTGGCTGATAAAGGTCATTGATATCTATTAATGAAAGCTGATTGATGGTGAAGAATGTGTTTTAGTAGTTGAACTGGTGTATAAGTGGTGTGCAACCACGGTAAATCCCACCTGAAGGTGGAAGAACTAAGCCTTATGACCGTGGTGAATGTAGCCAGTTACTTGGGCAGTGTGGATGCTAACCTCAAAGTATTGGTTGGTCATGGGTATTGGTTGATGGTATTGTGATCAGACAACCCTCGTTAACTGAGGGTAAAGAATAGTGGTTTATGAATGGCTGATGGATCTTGATGTTCACAAGGCAATATGCATGTTTAGTTCATGTTTCATAGTGAGTAATTAGTATGTTAAGAGGGTTTAAATAGCGGCGCAATGATATCAGAATGGTTATAGAGATGTTTTAGAATGAGTGCACCTATACGACATAGTATGCATAATGGTTCCCAACGTGGTTAATTGGTGTTTGGTGAGTGAAGACCGTACGGTATAGAGTATGGCTAACAGCCTCTAATTTGGCTGATAGTGATTTGATGATGGCCAATTGATGGCTCAGAATGGCCAATAGTGGTTGTTGTCAATGGTGAATCCTTCTTACGAACGATTTTTAATGGAGAATGTTGGTTGGTTTTGGTGATAGTGGATCATGCAATTAAGGTTGATACATCAGTATTGGTCAGTAACCGATCTTGTATTGTTGGTTGACCTGTTGATGCTGATTCAAATGAATTTATAATGGAAAATCATTGCTGGTGTTGCTAGATCATGGATATTCAGATATTCATATACTTAACAACCAAAAACTATAGTGGTTGATCATCGTTAGTTAATCATAAATATATCGTATTGTAATGACCAAGTATATAGCCATTCTGTTGCAATAGATAATGAATACGACATATACTTATTGTTTGTAGTTATTACATACATATGGTCATATGGTATTACCTGTGTAACACCTTTCAATGGCAAGCAGATCATGTTTTAGGATATAGCCTGGTGCTACAGATCCTGAGGGGGTCACAATCAGATTTTTGGTCGCTCTCAAGAGGCTAATGCGAGATCCATATGCCGTCGGTCAATATGGGCCAACCAAAAAATTGAGGTTTCTTGGAATAGGGGACTCCCCAAATCTTCTAATATTAATCAGCGTTGCGAATCATCTTTGCTGATGAATCATCCATTTTTGGGGTCCCGTATTTTGAGAATCACCAAACGGGTAGGTGCGACCATCCCAGCAAAGCTGATAATGTGCCATTTTTGGGATGTGAACAGCTAGCAGGAAACTGGGTGGATGTTGCATTCATACTTGGATATGCATCACCAGCTAAGTAACGTGTTACATTCACCATGGTTACAAGGGTCAGTTCACCCACATTATAGGATTTATTGCCAAGGTTGCCTGTGGGTCAAAACCCTGTACCATTGTTTTCCCTATGATTTGGTCATTATAAGCCATGATTGATGGTCAATATTGACCCATCGCCGGTTATATCCCAGTTGAATACATGATTCACAGCTCTTAGCCATTCTTGGCCGTTTGCCGACCAATGATCAGCTGTGGGATGCGCTAGGAGGTGAGTGGGAAGAGTCTCGCGCCATATTGAGCAGGTTTGGGCTTGGGAAAGGGTGCAGCCTAGGGATGGTGCCATGCATTAATGACATGGGATACCCTTGGGCAAACTTACATAGCCAGTCCACTATTTCTGGATGGCTTACCATACAGTGAATGGCCTTTTTCGCTGAGTTTGAGTACCACAACGGTATATCAAGAGATCCCAATCCGCTAAAATGATTGGAGATGCCAAATGAAGCTCGAACAATACCCAACTGAAGCCAGGTAGCTTCATTCCTCAACAGGTGACTTGATTCCAGAAGAGCTCTGGCGCACTGGAGGAAAAGGAGTGAAGTTTCCATAGTAAGATAACTTCTATGTTTGGGCAGCTACTGGCAGGTTGGATGATCCATTGAAACTTCAAGGTGGACCAGAGATAACTTCTAAGTTTAGGCAGCTACTGGCAGGTTGGATGATCCATTGAAACTTCAAGGTGGACCTTTCCGAACTCCCAGACATCTTTGATGGGATATGAATGTGACCCCTGAAACAATTGGCACACGGATTAACAACCATCTTTTAGCCACTGCGAACCACAAGTATATGTGTTGTCAATCAATATCAACAATTGATCACCGTTTTGAATTATTTTCAATCAAATATACACAATCATGTTGTGGTATCCACATGCATTCGCCATTAAACTAAGCATTGTTAGCCACTATGAACATCATAGTTTGACATCACCGTTATCAACCCATCGTGAACCAGCTTGAGAACTTTGGTTGAAGCAAATTGCTGATCTTTGTCCTTATCATTGACCCCCTATCGTCTACCATTGTTGTTCACCAACATCATTGGTAACTATCAACCATTATCAAACAGACATCATCCATGGTCGTTGACTGTGACTATGAATATATAAAATCATCATGAACCACGATGCACCACTACACAACTAACCCCCATTGACTATTGCTGATTGTTTGAGCCATTCAATTGTGGACCATCAGTAGCTGTGGCTGTGGTCAACCAGTCTCAACCATAGAATTGTGACAATGTTTAAACATTATTACTATTTGCAATAGTTACTATTTTAGCAATCGTTATTGATCACCACTAGCTGCCATCATAGACCACCATTTGCCGTATTGTTTTATCACATCCCTTCCCTACCACTGTTATAATTTATAATCATCGTGAGCCGCTACAATAATCATGGCTATTCACAACCACTATATAGTGGTGAACAAAGGTAATCACCTGTTGAGCATGACCTTGTCAGCCAATAACTTCCTGCTCTGCCAACCATCAATGTTTTTAGTCGCCATTATTCTCATATCCATCGGTGCTAGCCATTAATTGTTTGATCATGATTAATGATCTGTGCTTCGTCATACCGATGATGACATTAAGTGGTGATCACCGGCAACATTAGCAGCCACAGTTCCTCATCAGAAACTATTGACCGTTATTCGTCACAACTAATGCTGATCGGTAAGCATAAGCTAATGATCAACGATCATTAAGCATGATAGCCGCGGGAGATGATTGACTTCGTATTGAGATGTATCAGGTGAATTAGACAGATACCGATCATTGATCATTAATAACTATCATTAGTGATCAAATTTCATTTGGCAAGCCATTACGAGCTGTCAGCCATTGTAACCACTACTAACCAATTAACATCAATCAGGAACCATCATGAACCCGATTGCTGAACATGATCAACCATCTACTAACCATCGTTTTCCAACAAATCCACCATCATCAACTCACCATCCAGTCCTCAACCGTCCTTAATCATCCTTGACCGTCCTTGACCATCCTTGGCCATCCTTGACCATCCTCAAGAATCCTTGACCAGCCTTAGCCATCCTTGACCGTCATTGCTAGCCACCACTTGCCGACACACCTGGTGATTCACTGCCAGGGAGATGACTGAGGGTTTAAAACTTGACGTGACTGGGCCCAGGGCAGCGCATCTGGACCTGGGGGTTATGGGAATGATCCGACCTTTGAGGTCCGTAGACGGATCAATATGGGAATCATTGTGGCCATTCTTGCGGTGAAAGCATGTTCAAATGATTGTGGCATGAGTGTGAATTGGGCATGATGCTTACTGCTTGATGGTTAGTGCTGGTAAATCATGGTTACACGATGAGAAAGTCATGATTAAATGAGGGTGAAATGACTGTGAAATGCTGTTTCATCATGGTTCGGGCGTATATACTTGAAAATATGGATTGTATATGGCAATTAAATGCCATTGTTGTCCAAGCGTTCTTCTTGCATACTTTTGTATCATATGGCTGTGGGTTATTACCCTTAGTCTCTTGTGAACTGTCGGGATGTTCAAGTAGCACTATTTTTGGAAGGTTGGTGGTTTGATTTGCCAGATTCCTTCAACCAAACACAGGGGTAGCGGGGTAGCGTCCAACCTGTACTGGTTGATGGTTTCAAACAGTTTATGTCCCCAATGCTTGGGATGGTTGGATCGTTGAATATTGATTGCCTGATATTTCTGGGTTATCAATCAAACAACATTTCTGGTAGATATTGACTGATATTGGTTGTAAGGTACGTGTAAACTGACCCTGTACATAGCCAACCGAGCATTCAGCAGCTAAAGTCCAAAATTGACTGATATTTGTTTATTGGTTGGTTTCTCGGACGGTTTATCACCACCAACCAGCGTAGCATTGCTACTTGACGGTCGGACACCCAGGTGGCCTGTTTCAACGCTGCCATCCCCACGGATCGAGCCATACGAGCTGCATGGGACCAGGCCGGTACAGCATGGAGGCTGTGATTTGATCGCTTTACAAAAACGTTTGTGGTAAGAAGATAATAAGATATGGCTATGGGCTAATAGGTGATAACTATATGGCAAACCCATGGAAGATATGGCTATGGCTTAATAGAAGATCCTACCACATTGCTAATACAGCATATATAGATATGGCTAAGCACACAAATTCCTTTTCGGCACTGGCTTTGGGTTGCCGCACTGTTGATGACGCAACATCTTGGAAAATGCGCCAAGGGCTGCCCACATGGTCATGCTTTGGAAATCAATTTGTGGGAGTTGGCTCAAACGTATTTAAAGCATTCGGCATTCTGATGTAACTCCAAATTGAGAAATATGAAAAACCTTCCAGTTTGCGTTGTTTTGTTCGGAATCGTTCATCAGATTTGTTTGCAAATTTTTACATGACGATTTGTTGATGCAGAAAGATCATGTGTTCAAGGACCCTTGTTCGAATTAGAGTGTTCACCCGCCAGCGGTTGGTGCCCAAAAAGCCCACCAGCTATGGCTGTTCCCATCCTCAGCAAGAGAGCCAAGCCACCAAGAGAGAAAGGTGGGTTTTAGACACAAAAGAACATTTTTTCTACCATGCGTTTCACCACTAACCATCATTCGCCACGATGAACCAGTTTTCCATAATTTAATGAGGCGTCATTGACAAGTATGAACCACAATTAATTAGTCATAATTGTCGAGCATAATCAATCAAAATATCCACCATTATCGGCCATATCAACCAAATTTCTGTACCGCTAGTATGAAGCATTATGATCCAATTTGTTCACCCTAAATTGCCGTTATGGTTATATAACCATGCCCACGTTTCTATTAGCCTCCGTTAAAAACTAACCTGGAAGCCCAAAACCGACCGTTTTCCAAAGGTGAAGCAGTATAAATGGTGGTTTCTCAAAACAGGGGACCCCCCAAATCATCCATTAATAGTCATTTACAGTAATAAACCAACCATTTTGGGGGTTCCCTATTTTAAGAAACTCCCAAATGGTGCATTTTCCACGTCAGCCGTTGGGGAACTCCCACGTCGTGGTTCACCAGCTGAGCACCATTTGTTGGATGCCCACGTCGCTCAGGTTCTGGAGTTTCTGTCCGCACCACGGGTGAGGGCCCGAGGGACACGAGGAGGTTCGGTTTGAAATGATCATTAATCAATGGATCAATGGTGATCATAGTTGGCCATTGCTTGTCATCAACGGTAATCATCATCACCGAAGCAGATTTGATGGTGGCCATTGATAATCAGCTGGCAATCGTCAGTCATAATACAAATTAATGGGGATATGATCTTATCTATCATCATTGATTCTGATAGCCTCTAGTAGCCATCGCGGCTATTAACCAGGAAATGCACAATGTAGGGGATTATCATTAGTAATATTGCATCAAACTGCTAGTTTGATCCAACCTCTACCATCAACAATTATTGTTAACTGATGGTAATATTCACCAGTCCCTGGATGTGCATTCCCACTTAATGACGTGTTGCTAACCATGGTTTCGGGACTTACAACCCGACTTAAAGTTTTTTTTTTTCCATGTCTATATCCCACTTTTTCCAATGGCCCCAACCAGAACTTGGTCAAGATATGCTCTTCAACTATATCTAATAACTGGCAGTTACGCCATTTCTTAACGACTTAAGCTAGTTGGCATGGCAAATGTTTGATTGGCTTCGATATGCCAAGAACCAACCACCACTGTTGTTAAACTAACCAACTAACTAACCAACTAGCTAACCAACTATCTAACTAGCTAACCAACGAACCAACATTAACTAACATTAGCTAACTAACCAACTAAGTAACTAACCAACTAACTAACTAGTTCGCATAGGAACCAACCCTTGTGTCCTGTTTGGCTTCCAAACCTTTGCCAGTGCGCCAGGACGAGTTCTCCTACAACGCGGTCGCCAGCGTTGGGAACCTTGGGAGCGCTCGAGGGGCTGGAGATCGCCGCTGCAAAGTTGTGGCTGCGATGGTTTCTCAAGTTAGTTGGGGGACCCCAAAGTTATGGATGGTTTGTTAATAGTGTCTATCAATATTGATGGGTTTATTAGTAGTGTCTATCAATCAATTCATGAGTGTCTATTACCATTGACGTCCATTACTATTAATGATTGTAAAAGGATGAATGGCGGGGTCCCTGATAAACCATTTTGCAGGATTGCCTGCTGCTAATGACCTTTCCGCTTGAAAAACATCAATGATAATGAAATGGTGCATTGATTGTGATTCTTTGATTGGATTTGGTTGGTATTTCCCCGGATTGATTGATAGTCCCATTGTTTCTTAATATTTCCATGGCGATGTTACAGTAGATATCAAATTGGACCGTCTCCAGCAGGTAAATGGTTGCAATATCGAACATGGAGGCTATTCGATCTACTCTCAGATGGTTAGATCATTTGATAGTCAACCACCGTAGTTTGATGATCACAGCACTCCATCACGGTCTTCCAAGGTGCTAATTCTATGCTTCGCAAGTGTGAGACGTTGCCGCACATTGCCCTATTCGGATTGAGAAGCATCACCTAAATTGATATATATATATATATATATCTATTTATTTGTGTATATATATATATATTGAAACTGAGAGATCGGAATGGTGATGTGTAGCTTTTATCCTTAAATATGCTTTCCTATTAGATGTGTTTATTTACTTGGTGTACTCCCTCTTGAAAGTTCTTAGACAAAACATATGCAGCTTGATGGTAACTTCATGACTTTTGACCTCTTCATTGTGACAGGCTGTGACCCTGCAGCTATAAGCTGGCTTTGAACGAGAACCATGATGTCCTTTTGCATTATAAACGGTTGTAATCATCATCAGTAATAACCATGATTACTGGCCACTATAAACCGCTATAATTCCCCAGTGTCAAAAACCGTTATCGCAGGCCTTACCAACCATTATCAACCATTATATACAAATCTGCATTCTATCAGAATCATGACGTACTAACAACCATCCTTGATCTAACAGCTATTTGCAACCATTATCCTGATCATTCACGGACGTCAACAGCTGTTATTGTATGGCTATGGGTCTCCCTGTGTTGACGTCGACCAAAGTCGTCAAACTCTCGGGATGCGTTGACGACTTGCCGTTTCCGGCACGGTCACTTATAACCCAAGCCATATGGCTATGGGTCAATATTAGCCAACCAACTTTCGTGGGGAATGATCACCAACAATAATAGGGAAAACAATGGTTAATGATAGGGGAACCAGGGGTACAGGGTTTTGACCCATAGCCATATCTTGAATCAATCAATCATCCCCAAAGAAGGATCAGCCAGCAAGATGCTTTGCATGGTCTCTGATGACAAGCATTTGACCAACCATTACACCAACCATCATGATATCATGGATCAATTTTAAAACCTAGCTTTGATAGCCACAATTGCAATGCTCATAGCTGTTATTTGCGACCACAATGGATCAATTGATGACCAAAGCTTCAAAGCGTTGCTGCCGTTTTTAAACCATAATACGAAGCATCATCAATAATGGTTGAACACCATCCGACCATAGAACATGGTCATATTAAATCATATATATCCATATATATATATATATATATATCAATCTTATCCATTTATTCGTGGCCGTTAAAACCCATGAACTTCGACATCCATGGGCGGCACGGTTGAGGTTCTGGCTTTGGAGCGGCGCTGGGAGAAGACCCTGGCGCCGGGGGGTGGCCTTCCGTGGCAGGTTGACTGGAGACCAAGAAGTGAGAATCGCTTGGAGAATATCCAGTCAACTATGAGTAGCTGGTAATATCAACTATGATTCGTAGGTGGATAGTTGGTGGATGTTGGTGGATGTTGGTGGATGAATTTCCCGCACGGGATGATTGGTAGGGTATGATTGTTGGATGGTCATAAATAAGCAGGGTTTATGATGTCAACCATCATTTCTTTGAGTAGCTGGTAATATCAACTGCTGGCATTGTCAACTCATGATGCTGGTTGATATTGCCGTTGTACTTCTGCTGTAGAGGCCCTACTGCTAGCCATCGGCTACTTAAGAATCCCATACTTTTTGTGAGCCAAACACGATCATTTTTGGATGGCACGGCATGAACAATGGCCCAAGCTCAAGTCGTTTGATTAGTTGCTACTGGCTTGAACGTATACGAGCTAGTAAAATGGACATCATGATATTTGTATTCAAGAGCTTGACTTCCCTGTGAATATGAGCCAGCGAGAATTTCCAGAGCATCATTGTTGGTCCAGGGGGGCCCATTTTGACCCTGTCCATTGATGAAGCAGCATTAAGCATGGTCAGCCAGTTCACTATCCATCAGCGATGCCAAATCATGAGCAATATTCACACTGTTTGGGTTCTAGTTCCACTGCTTTCGTTCGCAACGGTGAAACACCCATTATCTGCAATCAGTGAACCAGTTTGCAACTTTTTGGCCATTCTAAAGAATGATCTTTCATTTATTCACTGGTGTTCAACCCTTCAGCATCTTAGCAGTTTCATTTATCAACGTTTGATTTTCCATTAATGATGAACCAATGGACCACTATCATAAGGCCATCTTCAACCCTTGATTGAATCATTGTCAAGGTACCCCCAAACATGTAGCTTGCAGGCCTTGCTGACGCTGCCGTGCAAGACGAAAACGGCAGGCACGACACACAAGCGACTTAGCTGTGGGGCACCAAGTTTGGGATGGCCAAACTTAAAGACGGTGGTTTCTATACATTTGTTTAGTAGGGAATCAAGCATTTTGTGGGTTCGGATCATGGATCATGATGTGTTGTGAGAGCTTGTCCGTTTTGGGGGGATCATCATTGTGGTGTAGATTTAGGGAGCCAAGCAAACACATTCCCTGAAAGTCAATGAGCAGAACCAATTTTTCTTGGATAGTTTGGTTGGTTTCTGGGATTTCTGTTTACCCTTTTGGTAAACAAACCTGGAAATGGAAAGTCCACCATAGAAATAGATAGAAATAGCGAGTTTACCTGTAAAACTTGTGATTTTTTGGCGCGACCTGGTTAAGGACTGCCGGGAGGGTAAAACAGTAGAGCTGATTTCCCAGGCTTTCCCTTGAAGAAATATGCTGATTTCCCAGGCTTTCCACAACCTGGTTGCGCTCAAAATCACCAGTTGTGTAGGTAAACCAGCTATGTCCGTGGTGGATTTCTCGTTGTCAGGTTCCCAAGTCCCATCCCCAAAGCCCTGAGAAACTATGATTTTCTGCGCTTTGGTGTGGGGCTTGCGGGTAGATCTCTGCGAAATCCCATGGAATTTTCATTGGTGGGGGACGTATTGGTCACATGGAACTTATTGCTTCAAACCTGGATTGATAAACATGGAAATCAATAAAGAACATGTAATTACTGTAAATCCAAAGCCCAACAACCATAAAACTCCCCATGACGGTGCCATGTCTGGGGTCTGGTGCTACTCCTTGGCTCATCTTGGATCGGTGGTGCTACTCATGGTGGGGTCCCTCCCAGTCGCCGCGCCGATCCACAGGAGAAATCCGTAGGGGAACTCAAACTGAGGACGGTTTCCGGTGGTTTCTTGACATCCATGGCACTCTTCAAAGTGTCAAGGGCACATCATTTCGGAGCTAGAGCTGATGCTAGGTAGCTGCTAGCTGAGTACTGCTAGGTAGCTTTGCAACTTCCAAGGCCATCAGGCCCCATCAGGGATCAGTTTAGCACCCGCGTTTTGGGTGGATTGAGCAGTTTCTCCATGATAAGACCACTTAGCGACCCAATACTTTTCACCAAGACTCAGCAAAACATTTGGGGCAGTCCTGCACCCAGTTCTAGGTTCTGCTCGCAATCAGTTCAAACAAAGGAAGCACCCCAACGTGGTACGAAGGAAGCACGTTGGACATTGGAACAACAAGGCATCTACGTCTCCACACTCACCATCACTGACCATCATCAAGCATCATTGAATACGGAATGAACCGTCAATCCAGCAACCTTGGCGACTGGCATTATCATCAAACCATGCTTATTATACTGTACCCAATGTTTCCCAGCTTCCCACTTATTCACCATCCTTATCATCGTGGCAACCATCAACTTAACCATCGACTCAATCATCAACTTAAATCATCAACTTAACCATCATTGATCCCTAGAAACAACCATTTTCTTTCCATTTTCGCAACGCTTCTGCTTGGTTCCACCATCACTTCCTACCGTGCCCAGGTCGCAACGTGGCCTTGAACGCGTGCGCCAAGGTGGCCAAGTGGCGACAGGTGTGGAGCACGTGGCCGGGATGCCGTGACAGGATGGTATAGCATGGTGTAATGATAATTGATAATGGCTAACTATATGGTTCATGGTTAGTTTTATGATTATGTTTAATTAACTATATGGTTAACTATATGATTAACTATATGTGTAATTGATGGTTACTAATCGTTCGCTCATGATTAAGTAGATGGTTAGCTATATGGTTAATGGTTTGCGATATGATTATGGTTTAAGTATTATATTGTTCAGCCGCAGCCATATGATTATGGTTAACTATATGTTGAACTTTTTGATTAACTATATGACCATAGTTAATCATATGGTTGACTAGTGCTTACTAATGGATGGGTACTGGCTAGTGGTTAATGACGGTGAACTGTGGCCAGGAGTGCACATGACAATGGTTGATGAAACCAGGAATTCAGGATGGACATCTAGTAATTCAGACAGGATCAATTGTAATGATACTGCTTGAATGGTTGATGAATGATTAGTAATGGTTTGTAGTGGCTAGTAGTGGGTACTGATTGCGGCCAATGGAGTTGACTATGGGAGATAAATAGGAGTGAAACATCCATATCTATCAGCAACATACAGGTCCATATAGGATCAAATGATTTTGTAACTATCATTAGTCACTAAAAATCAATTCGTTCACCAGAACTTTTCATGACCATCAATAACCATCCTTGTAGCCTTCAGTCCTACTATTGGTGATTGTCCTGGTTCATAAAAACCTCGCCCAATATGAGTTTGCCCAGAAATGGTACTTACTTACCATCTAATAACAGCCACTGGTTATAGGCAAACAACCAGTGACTCTAGGATACACCATGGCGAACTGGACACACCCTGATTGCCGCCATCGGACTGTCCCGTACTATCCTATGTATGATTATTGTGTCATTTGTAATCCAACATGGTTGGTTACTATTACTAATGATTCGCGATGTTTCGTTCATATGCATAGATAGTGCTGATCGCTATATGATATAATCCTACATGGTGAGCCTTCATGGATACAGTACATGGCAATATTAGTAAGATACATTGGTGATGACTACTAACGATGATTGATATGATTGTTATCATTGGTGATTGTGACTAACGATGGCCATATTAACAATGGCCATAGTGAGTGATTGATGATGAACAGATAGCTAGTTGGCTATGATATTGCTTCTAGGTAATGATGGCTATTGTCAATCTTTCTGGTACTAAATGGCTAATGTCACTAATGTTGCTATATTACATTTGTGAGTGTCTACTGTTGGTAGATGTTGGTAGTAATGGCAATGATGAAGGCCATCCAAACGTGAGAGACAAATCATTGCTAGTTATATAATCGTCTATCATGGGCTTAACATAGTTGACTGTTGATAATATGGCTAGCCCAAAAAATCAGAGTTCTGTCTCCAAGATAAAAGAACAACGGGGTAGTTGGGAGACCCTTCTCAGCGCGGAAACCGACAGTGCTGGATCTCTGAAAATTGGCGCCGGGAGATCCAAGTTTCAAGGATGCGGCAGTTTGTATGCACTGATGTTCATTGGCTTCAAATGGCGGGCCGGGTGCAGCAGTTAACCAACCAACTAGTGGGCGATAACAACCAGCAAGAATAGGCAAAACAATGCTTAATGATAGTTTCCTGTGGATCCGCAGGACATGATAATGCTGGATATTTGATGTGTGACTGCACCGATGATTTGCATTTCTTGGCATCTCACACTTTTATATATACATATATAGGTATGCATACTATTGGTATATATATATATATATATTTATATTGCATATATATCTATTTCTATATATACTTTTTGTATTTATTATTTATATATATATATATATCATCTAAATAGTCTAATGTTACTAGTGTTTCGGTTTTTCACCGAGAAATGTCAATAAAATTGGAGCTTGAGCCACAGGTGGCACAAGCTCGTACTGTGGCAGTTGTCTGGCTAAGCTGTTGCTGAGGACAGCTTGGATGCACAAACCTCTTTGTATCCTGCCTTTGTCCGGGCTCTGTCCCGATTTGGGTCTCGAACCAACCAACCAACCAATACTGCCTGAGTATAATTCAGACATATTCTCTGAAATGCACCTATATAAACGCAACGACTCGTGTTTATATGCATAAATACAGATCTGCATGTATCTATGTATAGTTCAATGTCAATTTGCATATTTAAAATCATTTTCTTGGTGCTGTTAAACTGAAAATTTCTGGCTCAAGGCGC
>VSDK01001944.1:15525-84529 GCA_009767595.1 Symbiodinium kawagutii | reverse complement strand
CTAAGGCACAAGCCATCAGCAGCCGTGTCACAATATGTGAAACTGAATCTGAGTTCTTTGCAAACTGCTGGCATTTTGGATTGTTTTAGTGTTTTGGGCATGGACTTATCACAAATCCACAAACAGTTAAAGTTCTAGCAGGGGATCATTAAGCCACCAAGGAAACGAGCGTGCCCTTCTAAGAACATCTGGTTGGATGTCTAGGCTGCACACAGAATTTGAGACAGAAGCTCCCAGGATCATTACAGTGCTTCCCAGCTCAATCACTGAACACACAGAAGATCTTTGGTTGCACTTTTACATGTGCATGAGCGGATCAATTGGTTATCAAATAGTATTGCATATTTCTCTTTGTTAGTTAGTTAGTTTGTTTGTTTGTTTTGTTTCTTATTTCTGTGATATGTTCAACCAGCCATGTCAATTTTTGGGTCTACGTTCAGATCTTTGCTATCGAACATCCCCAAGACGTCCTACCTGAGTTTTTTTCAGCTCAAATCGCTCGTTGTTCGGAAAACCTCGTTGAACTGAGTCCGAACGGACTGCGCCCCACACCTGCGGGTGGCGCCTGCGGCGATGGACAAACCCATGGAAAAGCAGCCCTCCAACGGGGCCGTCGAAGATGGACGAAGTGAGGCAAGGGGTGGCCCTGCGTGTCACCATGGTTTCGGCACAAGATTTGAGGGCTGAAAGATTCGGAGGCATGCTATGGCCCAAGCGTCATTTTATATGTATTTAGTTGTTTAGATTCGTAGAGATTGATTTACTCTATGACTTTTGACATGTTTTTCTTTTTTTGTACATGTGTACGTATATATTGTTTCTATGTGTTCTGTTTATTTATCAAATTTGATTTATTTCTTGATTTATCTACTGATTGATTGATTGATTGATTGATTTTGATTGATTTCGATTGATTTTGATTGATTGATTGATTGATTGATTGATTGATTGATTGATTCATTGATTGATTGATTGATTGATTGATTGATTGATTTACATATACATAAATTTGACATCATATTCTCTATACAAAACTGGCTCTTCTCAACCATCCACACCGTGGCCCCACCTGGCATGGGTACTGGAACCGGAAACTGAGGCTCGCGAGTCATATCTGGTTTTCAGCAAAGTGCTGGATGCACAGCTTAGCAACTTGGAACCAGGGAAAGGCTTTGCTGAGAGCAGGGTAGGTGGGACAGCCCCCAGGGGTTATGTTTGTCATGTTATATGTGTCAGATTCGGAGCGCTCTTGGACTTTTGGAAGTTTGTTCCTTAGTGAAACATAGAGATAGATGGATAGATGCGTAGACAGGAGAGAGAGAGAGAGAGGGAGATGAGAGAGACAGAGAGACAGATAGTGAGAGATAGCTAAGTAGACAGATAGTTGGTTTGACTGATGCTTTGATATCTTTGATTGTTCGATCAATTTCTATTTAGATGGATAGTTAGAGCAATAGGTAGACAGTTCTGCACTTAGACAGTTCGATAGGTACATAATATAGGTAGATGGCTATGTGTCTATAGGTGGATGGATAAGTATATAGACAGCTGGCTACTGTGACTAGACAGATAGGCAGACGATAGCTAGCTAGGTAGATAGATAGATAGGTAGATAGATCGACAGGCAGATTGACAGATACTTAGATGCTTACGTAGACAGGTCACTAGCTAGTACCGTAGATAGATCGAGAAGCAGATATTTAGATAGATAGATACCATGTGCAGCACTTGGAATGTAGATACGTAGATAGGTCGGCAGATAGACAGATCGACACAAAGGTGTAGACATGATATAAAGAGATACTCAGACAGATAGACAGAGAAGTCCGACAGACTCCAGTCGCCTGCTCTATCAGTGGGTCGCTCTGTCATCCAAGCATGGCAGCCTCTCCTCCAGGCTTCCAATTCTGGAAATTTCCCCTGCCAACTTTGCACGCTAGTACTGGGAATGGTCAAAGGTTCTTACATGGTGTTGGACACTTGTCTAGGTGGTTGATTACAGTTGCATCAACTGAGCATTAACCACTACATGGTGGTTGACTACAGTTGCATCAACCGCCATTCTCAACCACGATGGAGCATTGTCATCCGTCACTCGTGGCACGCCTAGGCGTGTTGCGTTACAACCTGCTGGAGAGCCATCGGGTGGCTTTGCGCTTGGATACGGAGGAGCGAGCAAGCAGATTCGGGTGCGATCTTTACGAAGTGGTGTGAATGGTGACCAACCAATTTTTTATCATTGGTCATGGATGGTCATGGGGTTAATGATTAACTAAGAGGTTAATAAACAGTAGCCAGTAGTTTGAAAATGGTGAAACCATGGGGTCATCATTGGTTGGTTTATAAACCAATGGTCATGGAGTTCATGATTAACTCAGAGGTTGATAAACAGTAGCCAGTAGTGATACCCATAGCTTGCTTTAGCAACAGGAGCCCTCCAATAATATATTCACCACCTGTATCATTATCTCCAACAGGGCCGTTTTGTTCTTTTCGATTATTGCACATGACAGTGCTGTAAGCACTTAACAACCATGGTGTTGGGTTTCCAAGAGATGCCGTAGGGGATGCTACGAATTCGGAATTTTGGGGGGCTGCACATCCCCAGTCACGAAGTGATCTCCTGATCATCTCTGTGAGTTTGAGAGTGGTTCATGAATCACAGTAGGCTTCGTGACCGATCATCGATGACTTCCTTTGCAAAAGGTTTGATAAATGTGAATGATCACACAAACCATGATGATTATTGAGCATGATTGATCAATTGATCAACTTGGATTTTGCCTGGTCAACAAAGGTTAGTAGTGATGTGTTTAATTCATTTCAAGTCGAGATATTCAACTAAAATCCAATTTGATGATGAATTGATTGTTGCGTTTGGCTTGGTTAGGATTGATTTCACAGGCCTTGATTGGCCTGGAATTTGTAATCTACCTCCCCAAGGTTAACCTAGGAGCAACAAACAATGAACGAAGACAAAATAAAGTAGAACCTAGTCAGGATCTCACTGCAGTGCCTACGTTTTCCAGGCGGTAGCATCAGCTTCGTTGAACCTTGCACAATCCGCACATGACAACTATGAAACGCGAGTAGCTACCATCATCAAATACATTGACTGCCAAACAAGATACGGCTCCTTTGGGCTCCATGATTAGGTGACCGGTATAACAGAATTATGATGCAACCATTTTTGATAAGTTTATTTAACCATCACCAGCCCACCGATAAAGCATCATGAAGGGCCAGATTGGATCATTCGCCATGAATCATCATGGCCACTTTTGGTTCACAGCTGGAGCCAAACTGAGCCGCAGCCAAATCAACCAGCGTTGACCACGAGTCGAGCCCAGGCGCGGGTTGAACCCGCACGGCTTCAGCGCAGGATCTACCGCTGGTCGCCTCCCGGAGGAATTCCATTGCCGGCTCCTCCAGTGCCTCCGAAGAAGTTGAGTTGACAGTTGCGGTGCTGCTCTGGAGATTGGTCCCCCGGAAATGTAAGATCCAGCTGCTAGTGGTGGTTACCCTTTGGTACTAGCAATGGATCCAGCATTTCGGACTCTTCCACCTATGTCCACCATTGCCATTATTTCTGTCTTGCCTATTCCATTGCTCCAAAATGGTGAATAGCAATGGAAAATCATTGCTAGCATTGCCGGGCAATCATGGTGTATGATGGTCAAGAATAGGGTATACTGTTAGGTTTGTTTTCTTGGGGCCCTGGTGATGTCTTGAGTCATGTCCCACGAGCTGGTTTGTGCATGAAATAATGATCCGCTGGATGCTGGGTCTCAGTAGCAGTCGTTTGCGCCCACTGAACACCTTCGTCACCAAACAGCAGAATACACGTGATTAGCTTATTCAACCAACAAATCCACAGAACGATTCTCAATTACGCTCATTTTCACCATCCACCCATCAACCACTATAGTAACCCACACTTTTTATCCGTCATTCGGCTGGTTTGAACACTCACTACCACCGGTCACCAATCATTGTACCAGCAAACCACGATCAAAACCAATCCCCGCGTCCTATTTCCAAACCTTCCTATTATTAAAGCTACCCTCGGTGTTTAAATCTATATACAGGAGATTAGTGTTAGGGAGCAGAGATTCCCATTCCAGCACTCAGCTTCACCAACCACTTCCACCAACCACTTCCACCAACCACTTCCAACCACTTCCAGCCCAGCTGAGGACGCGAATCCTTGGACGCCCACCGCACCGAATCCATGCGCGCCGCCATGGCCGCGGCCGTGGCCGGGGCCGTGCGCCCCCACCCGCCGCCCTTGATGGCAGCGTCGGCCGCGCCTGTGGCACCGATCACCGAGGTTAAGGCGGACGAAGTCCAGGGCTTGCCGTGGTTCCAGGGGTGGTCGAAGGCTGGTGAAGCAGGGGTAAACCATGGATTTTGTGTGGTGAACAAGCAGTGAACCAGGGATTTTGGATGGTGAACAACCAGTGAACCATGGATTCTGGGTCGGAAACCATGGGTTTTGGATGGAAAACTACCAGGGATTTTGGATGGTGAACCAGTGAACCATAGATTCTGGGTCGGAAACCGTGGATGGTGGTAAACTACCAGGGATTTGGGGTGGTAAAACGCCTTGACATTCCTTGACATGTCTTGTTAATGGTTAAAAAGTAGTTGAGAACAGATGGTTAATTAGCTGGTTGATACCAAGGGATAGGGATAACCAACAAGAATGGGGCAGATGCCAGTGTTTGAAGCACTGGTAAAAAGTGATGGTTTACAACAAGGGTGGTATGCGGAGCCTAGACCAACTGTTACCTGTACATCCATGAATTTACCATTCGTAATCATAGATGGTAACTATGCAGTTTTCTATACTGCGAGCATTACTGAAAATGATGGCATGCTATACTAATGGTGGTTGATATCCTGGTCCTTAGTCATTAGATAAATGGTGGGTGATTGATATCCTTATGGTCATCAACCACCATGAATGAGTCAATATCCTTGTTGATATCCTTGATACAATCATCATTAATCATTACTGTAGACATTAGATAGTTCATTGTTTGATGATTCTCCCCTATCCATTAAATCATTGCAATACCATACGAACATAGTTTTCCTATAGTCAGGTGAGCTTTATATACAGTATCCTGACCATATACATGGTTGTTAGCCATGATCATCATATCAATGGTTGTTAAGCATTATCATCATCATCATGTAAATCTGTGTTAACCATTCTGAGATATTATGAGCATCATTACCCTGCAACTGAACCATTGATTTATCCTTCTAGCGCGTGAACCGGGAAACTCGCACCCGGCTGGAGGTCTCCATGGTAGACAGCCCAACTGTGCCCAAGGTTGGATGGGACAAGCAGGGTCCCGGTGATCGCGTGAGCATTATTGTGCATGCATTCAACTGTAAGTACAAAGTGACATCTATACACGCATGTGTAGGCACATCTTCCCATTTCACAAAAGTCTTTGGAGATATATCATGGAACATATTATATGCTTATATTTGCATTATATGATATATATATATATATATATACACGATATACTTACATAACTATACACATGTTTTTGTATATCTCATCTATATATATATATATACTCGATATATTTACATAACTATACAAATGTTTATAGTTTACGTATATCACATCTATATATATATACACACATCCAAAGTTGTTTTTGTACGCATGCGTATATCTACGAAACAGATTTTTGGGCATCCAACCACATACATACATATTCAAATCTATTTGTACATACATGTAAACAGAGATGATTTTTTGTGCAATATGCATCGAATGTACATTCCAGTATTCCAGACATACGCACATTTATTTCTGAATATTTTTTTGTGCTGACATCGATGCTCCCTGGCAATCTAACAAGTACTGTAGCTGGAGAATTGCGAAGTCGAGGCACCAACGGCTCCTCAGTTCTTTGGGGACATGTCGGAAGACGAGCCGGAGGACGCTGCGTAAACACAAGATGCAACAGCCATCATGCAAAGAATGCCTACAAGACCATACTGTACTGACTTCCTGGATATGATAGCGAAACGTGGCAACAAGGCCTCCCAATACCAACAGGAATCAACACAAACCAACTATTGATGGGTGATCCAGCTTAATCGGTATACAATTTCGGACATTTGGTAAAGCTGCTGGCTACTGGTGGTTGATTTTTTCTGATGCACCTACAATGAGCTTTGGACAGTTTGATCAACTAGTCTACGCCCGGAATGTCGTCAAGTTATGAAACATCATTGGTAACCATGGTAATCTTTGAACACCGTGCCTGTTTGGGTGTAGCGTCCACTAACCAGTTCAGTGAGTTGGACATATAGAGGCCCCAGAGCGCCCGTGCCTCGGGCACAAAGATATACCTATGTCTTTGCACATGTGGATGTGGTTACGTCATATATGTGTGAACATGATAATGGATCCGTGTGTAAGGAGTAGCATGGAGTACCATTTGTGTGTGTACATATGTCATTTGTGTGTGTATGCCATATATGTATAAACACGACGTATGTACACATGGTTCCGTACAGTGAAGCCTGTCCAATTTGTATTGTTGCTGGTAAAGGATGTATCTATAACCAGCAATACGTTCAAGCTTTTTCATCTTTCACTTGCCAAAGACGAGTCCGAAGCACCGTTCTATTTTTTGGCCAGCAGTTTCCTTTCCCTAAAGGCTAGTGATGGCATTGAGAATAAGCGTATGGCTTAAATGGTTGATAAATCCTTCAATATTCCTCAGATAAGTTGATAATGGCCAACAATAGACCAACTTACTCTATTTCCCAATGTTGTAACTGTGAAAAGTTGGTCAATCATGTTAATCCCACCGTTGGTTTATTCTTGGTTTTTCGTTGGGATGTCATTTTGTTTGATGATAAACACTCAGTGATGGTTAATACTTGCATGATTACTTGGATGTGCATCCCCACTTAGTAACTGGCAACGAAGCCTGATTATACTGGGGGGGGTTACAAGCTACCGTATATAAGGTTCATAACCATTGTGACAACCCCAGTTGCACATCCAAATAATCATGATTGATGGTGTTGGTTTGTTCATGCCTGATGTCAGGTCAACAAATGGTCGAGAGCATACCTGTTAATCGCTATCAACCATCATCCACCAACATTCTTAGCATAATTTGAACATTGTGGATCTATCATTGCCATCATCAACCACCATTAGAAAGGCAATTTTTAGCAAACACTATATCAACCACAATATAGATATAACTCTATTTGAAACATTCGTCATTACTATCCACTAAATTAACCAACTAAGAATCCCCAAGTGCAAACACACAGTGAACAAATGTGAACAAGCGATGTTGAACAGGCATTAGCCATTTTCTGGTTCTAAATGATGGATTGCTGGTTCATACAGTAATTAGCTATTAATGGCTATCATTTACCGTCAACCATTAAACATTATCATGACTATTCACCAGTTTTATCGGTTATTGATGTACCGTTGATCATATGTTACATATTGTGAACAATTGTTAAACATATCTTAACCATTGTTAATCAGAGTTAACTAATTGTTTTTTTACAAATAGTAGTTATTAACAATTCATTGTCCATGGACTACTATTGTATAATTGCTAATCGTGGTAAATGCCTACTATTACAATAGTTATGAGTAGTTATAACCATACATACTCAATAATGATCAGTACTTGGTTGATCAGTACTTGGTTAACAATACTGATAGTTGGTTCAAACCATTACCACTGGTGGTTACATGTGGTTACTAACTTGGTTCAACGATTTATTTGCAGTTTGCCAATAGTAGTTATAAACCAAGTTAACTAAACCAATAGTTAGCCATTTATAGCCGTTTACTAGCCATTTAATGCCAATACTACTGGTGGTTAATAACTTGGTTCAACCATTTATTTGCGGTGAACAAGTGGTGAAATGTAAACCAACAGCATTGAACCACTCCGTTGGCACGTGCCAACCTCCTGGGAGGAGTTTCCAGATGAGAACGGCGGTGCTTCGTGGCCAGCACAGAGGTGCGCTTTCCCCCCGCGATGAGATTTGGTGCGCGGGGCGGTCGGAAGTATGGGATGGTTGCCGGCCATGGGCTGGTTGCCGGCCCTCACCTGGTTACCCTTGGATCATGGCAACTCTTAATAGGTAAACCAGCCATTTCTATGGTTTGTTGATGGGTAAACCAGCTTTTTTTGGGTGGATTTTCTGAGCAACCAGGTCAGTTTACCAGGCTTAGGGTTTTTTTAATGAATTCTATCTGTACCTAAGAGTTTTTGAGATTCTAAGTGTCTGTCCATGTCTGTCCACTATTGTAGGTTAGTTTTTACTAGAGGGATAGAGGGATGATAGCGGGTAATCAAAATTCTAAGTGTCGTAAGCAATGGTAACCAACCAATTTTGGGCTTGGCTGCGCGAAAGAAGCACCGAGACTTATGCTGATTCTCGGTGTATCTCGATGCCAGTAGGGTTGATTTCAGCCATCTCTTTTGCGATGTCTTGAGGGACCATGAGAGTTATAAGTTATAATACTGGTTTACCCTTAACCTGGAAGCTAAACATCACAATTTCCAGAGGTAAACCTGATATTTCTATGGTTGATTTTCCATGCAACCAGGGTAGCTTACAAGAGTGTACATATAACCACTAAAGTTTAAACACCACTATGAATAACTACAGTTCTATCATGACGTGTTTGGAACCACTAAACAATAAAGTTTTTGGCGGGCACCTATCACAGCGAAATCAAAGGATCAAGGAAACAACAACTCTTCCGGGTGAAATAGACACAGGTAACTAGCCCAAGTGATTGAAAAACTACTCGTCATCAAAATATGATGATTGTTTTTAACACATGTACTTGCTACCGATTTCTCCTCTATGACTGACTGTTGTTGATCGACCATGCTGCCCTCGACTTCATCACTGCGGTTGGCTTAGAAACACATGGAGATCCAGCAGGGAACCCCCTTGCGAGGCAGCTGTGGGGCACCTGGGGCACCTGGCACAGGTCTCCCTTCTTCAACCGGACCCAATCGGCTGGGCAATCCATTTTGCTGGACCGGAAGTGGGGGCGGAAGTTGGGGTTATGTGCCCAAGCGCCAGGCATTGGCGAGTTTACATCATAGCCTAGCCATCTAGTTGGTGGCTAACCAACAAAGATGGTTAATGGGTCGGGGGAGCAGAAGGGGGTTGATTAATTGGGGTGGTTATTAATCCTGACTTGACATTTATGATAGGGGATTAATGGCTACCCCTATTGGCTAATGTTTTGCAGAGGGGTCGAAAGTACCAGACAGCTCTTGATCTATAGACAGAATCATCAGCGGGGCCATCAATAGCGGCACAATTCGAATGCCCACGGGACCAATCCCACTCCAACTCAATGTGTCCCGTCTGGCTCAGAAAGCTGTCGTTTTTGACCATCCCGGAGCCGGTAACATTGTACGTGAGCTTTCTCACCAATGCGACTAATTCATTAACAGGTATTCGGCAAAAAAATCTGAGTAAGGTTACGCGCTCAGGAACACGTTACGAGCTCAGGATTTGAGTGTTTGAGCTAGTACGAACCTGAGCCGGATTGGTGTCTGAATCTTTGAAACAATGATTCTTATCAGCATAGATAAGCACCAATGATCAAGCCCAACTGGTGCTATCCACCATTTTCCAGGGAGAATCTAGCTACATTGTTTTTTTGTAACAATGGCCCCCGAAACTGTTTCGGTTTCCCTGTTGTCAATAATGGCTATGAACAGCTGGATGGTTTGTAGGTAGCGCCATTTAAGGATGAAGCTATAACTAGTGCTTAGCCAGTATTAACAATAATTATCAACTCTTCCTAGGCATGATAAAGTATGGTGCCAACCATTGTGGCTATTTATCTGAAGGAATAACACACCCATATTGACCCAGACTGCCATACTGGAAACGTTCCAGGTACCAGGTACATGAGCCGCGCTGCTGAAAAGTCGTCACCAGAGAAGAAAGGTCAAGCACTCTACATGGTTTACACGGCTAAATAGAGATGATGACCATAGACAATGGTCAATCATAGAGGTTGATAAAGCAACAACAACAATGGTTAAACAACTACTAGCATATGGCTTTGTCCATCACCATGGTGGTACCTACAAACCATCTAATGACAACCACGATGGGGTCAACTGGGTACATCATTTTTGGACAAATCCCGTTGTAAAACATCCAAATCGAAGTGCTGATTTTCAGAAGTTCGAATTGCAACTGGACAACGGCAACTCATGAGCTTCTGGGGTTCCCAATAGCTCAGAGAAACGCTAGGTATGCTGCAGAGAAACCCGGGCGGTCTCATGGCTGTGGCAGCTGATTGGTTGGTTACCAGTGCTAGTGGCACATCGCCTGCTGGTGGTTTCTGCTCCCGTAGCTTTGAATCGTGAACCAGGACGCTTGGACCATAGTGTGCATCATCCAGGTCCATTCTTGCCAGTGTATCGATATTATGGCTAATGAATGCTATTGAGGAGCAATGAGTAACGTCGAAGGGATGATCCCTTGTGGAGTTTTCCAGTAGATTGACTTGGCTGGCCAGATAATCTCAGCCAAGTGTCGTTTTCTCAGCAACTGCCAGCTCAAACTACAAGATATACCAGTCAATTCTTTATTGCCATCATCAACCATGATCATGCCCTTATACCATTCACATGCATTTTACAACATTAACCACTCAACTGGCCCAACAGGTCTAGCGTGGGTAGCAAGCCACCGCGCCGCGACTTTGCCAGGATACACGCAGAAGTTTGAGCTTAACAAGCAGCCAAAGCTGGCGAAAGAAGGCATGCGGCCGGTTGGGTGCAAGGGAGCGGTTGGTAGCAGCAAGGGGTATTGACTGCTATCTGTGTAAAACGGAAACAATTTGTACCAGGAATGTTGGAACCTAATGGCTGGACGCTGCCATAGATTGCCATCACTAATCATCATTAATCGTCGCTGTCATAGTCATCGTCGTCATCATCATCAACAACAACATCAACATCAATCATGGTTTCTCCCAGAGATATCCCTTCACGCTGCTCCACAAATGGTGCAGCTGTTCGGTGGATCATGGACAGCTGAAATATTTCTAGAGGAAGTGAGGTCAGTTGTAGTCACCAGTGCGAATTTTGGTAACAACCACAGTGGTGTAGCGACAATCATATAGTAAGGGTGCTAGGCTTTGCTGATGGCCATTATGTTCAGTGATATTGATATAGCATAGCAATGCATAGCAATAATCATGTACTGGCGATGACCTTTGATTGAGCAGTCATATATGGCATTTTTATAAATGTACTTTAACTATATCTAAGTTGCGGAAGAATGTCTCATTAGCTCAAAACAAATTTGGATTATCGAACACATATACGAAACATTATGCGTGACTGGTGCTTAATTGAACACATATACAAGGTAGGGCCCCCTAGATAGTTATGTAATGGCTAGGAAAATTGCCAGTTATGGTAGATATAAGCCTAGTTAAATGGCTTACTTACCATATATTGACCTACCTAGAACTAGGGCGTCCCAACTTGTGGGGGTTTGCATTGGCAACGCCCATCCTGAGTCTGCTCTTCCCGTGTTTTGCGTGCTTCGCTGCGCCGGGTGTTGCGTTGCCAGGTCAGCTTTTGGGAGCACATTGAAGTTTTGGAGTGCCGTGGCTGCGGATGGGGGGTTTAAGCCTAGCTTTGGACTTAAGATAGCTTAAGGGGCTGGATGTATAATCTTTTTAATGCTTAAGTCAATGGTTAACTCATTGGTGACTCAATTGATTTACACATCATCACCTTGATGGGGATGGGTCGAGCCACCAACCATCCCTGCGCGAAGCTGCCGTGATCCTGGCAGCGTTCTGGTACTGGGAACAGCCCTTGGGATGCAGGGTATACCTCCTGCAAGCTAACATGGACCCTACTAGAAACTGGTCAATGCCTGGTAGGGTCTTGAGCGTTTCCAGAGGTGTCCTGCAAACGAACAACGGCTGGGAAACTGAGGAGTGGCTGTGCTCCTTAACTTCCATTCCAACAAACATATCTCCAACACATCAAGTTGTAATATCAATGGAGATATTATTAACTATATTGACTGCTATACCATTCACCATCAATGTTACTGATCATATCTACCCATCACTATTATACCGTATACCAATTAATCATTCACTCATCATTAATCATTATATCATTTTTTGCAGAAGACCACCTTCCTATCGAAAAACAAAAATCCACCATCTTCCACCTGGTTCCTAAACGACTCATCGCGACCGGTGACTGTTTCCTTCGCTCATCACCGCAACCGCTCCGCTTGTTGCGTCGCTCGCCACGCGAGGTATGAAGGCCTGGATCAGTCCACGCAGGAGCTGATGCGCGCCCTGTGGAAGTGGCCCAACGAGGCGCGGAATCCGGCCATTCATGGGTCACGGCGGTCAGCGGTCGGCTCACGTGCCTGGGCCAAGCATGACGCGGATGGCCAAATGATGTGGGAAATCATGGGTAAACCATGGGGAAATCATGGGAAATCGGTGATTATATCATTAATCCTTCATAGATCGTGGTTGAATGGTGGGCAAATGATGGATCCATTATACCTTGTTACCAGTACCAAACCATTTGTGAACTTTGGAAAAAGACGCAGATCAGTAGTTTTACCATGGTCGCTAAGCATGATTTAAGCAATAAATCACCCCTTAACTCGACCATTCATTCCGTCACTGATTTGGCCATGACTTTCTGCCTTTGCGATTGAGTATAGAATCTCCATGTTTTGTTACCCATCCATTTTTACCATTGAAATTGATCATTCAACCACTAATTCTACACATAACCATTCTTAATGTCAAATTCTACCAACAACGGTGATTTACACGACTTCTAACCATTGTTCAACCATCATTGTCAACCATGTTTTAGCCATTAGCTCAACCATTCAGCTAACCATCATTCAACCATACTAACCATTAGTACCATTCTTCAACCACCATTTTTCCACCATCAATGACCCTTGCTGTGACGCGACGCGCGTGAAAAACCGCGCGTTTCAGGATGACTTGGATCAACAGGAGGAGGACAACATTTTGCCCGAGCTCACGAACTCAGGTCCCGAAGCCGCACCGGTCTCGTGGTCGTCCTTTGTGGACCCATGTTGGTGAAGGAACCCCCGAGGAATCTATGGTTTACAAGGCCAACCCATGGTGAAAGAATGGCATAACTAGGGTGAAATCCACGACCTGGAGGTATGGCATAAGTTTGGTGAATCTGACCAGTGGTTTCAAAGCAACTGCTTGGTGGTTTCAATACCAACCGGCAGATTCGGACGTGGTGCCGCTTTGATGCCCACCATCCGAGCGCATCCCGCCCGCTCGTTGATGGATGTGGACGGGGTTGTTTTTGCTGGACCGGCTACGTCAATGACACCTTGAAAATCGTATATGTGTCAGTGATCCTGGTGGTTGAATATTGATTCACCAGAAACCAGGTAGCCATCAACGGTTTATGATGGAGAAAACCTGAATAATGGTGGATGGCAAGTGGTGAACAATGGTGAATTTGTTCTTGTAATAGGGACCCCCAAAAAATGCTTGCTTGATTGCTATAAATCTTTACATTGCATGATTTGGGGGGTCACCTATGTTCAGAAACCACCAAATGAATGATACGCTTAAACATCAATTCGTCAGAATGATTGGCCATGAGCCACTTAGAATGGTTAAGCACTTGACCAGTTTTTTTTGCATCGTGGCTGAGGGAGCATTGGTAAAGAGTGACTTGGATCACCTCCTTGACCTAATGGGGTGCCCCCAAATCATCCTTTACACTCAGTATTGATAGTAGAAAATAACTGAAATAACTGATAAAAAGACATTTTTGTGGCTCCCCTATGGCTTGAGAAGCCACCATACTACCAGATTTGGAGATACTTGTTTTTAACCCACATCGAACTGTTGACCCAGGGTACCATGGTACCAATCGGGAATTGGGGACTACCATGATCCTCCAAAGTGATAACCATGGCCAATGCTGGTCACCATTCAAAACCAGCCACTGAAACATCAAGTAAGCAGGACTTGACCATAAATTCATGATCAACTAGCCATTCTCGATCAGTACCAACGAGTAATTTGGCCATTGCATGGATAGTAGTGCTGCCTAGTACATGGGAGATTTTCAAACCATTCCTAAGCAGCAACTAACCACTATGAACTACTATGAACACGTTTTTGTGCCAGTAGTCAACAATTGTGCCACCCAACCCCTGGTTATAAGTTGGTCAATGATCCATTCAACTTTAGCTGTATCTACCACTTGCGTGGTAAGTACCCTAGTTATGAACCAACTTATAATAGCTGGCTAGCAACCCACCTTCTAAGCATTACTAACCATGTCCACCATTGGCCCTTCAACACCATCATGTCTTAGAGGTTATAACCCATATTTTGGGAGGCTTAAAACCTACTGGTAATCGTTGCTGACCATAGCTAACCATTTACCATCCATGGTTTACGATTGTCAACCATTATTAATCACAGAAACCATAGAATTCACCATCATTTCAACAAATAAAGTATTATCAACCGTAGAACCCATAAGATTGTGCATTACGCTACCATTGTTTATCATAAACGATAAACACACTCCTATTGCTAATGGTTAAGAATGGCTGATAATGGTATATAATGTATTCACAATTTTCATTCTTAGCCATAAAATCTAACAAGTGGAATGACCATGAAATAAGTATTCATTGTCCATCAAGATCTAAAATGCTTAGATTTGTGTTGACTATTCTAGTTGTATTATCAACTGGCATTCGCAACAGCTGAATCAGCTGGCTGGTTCCCCTATCATTAGCCAGGCTGTTATCATGGTTGGTCATTATCCCCCATCAGTTGGTTAGTTAACTGCTTGACCCATAGCCATATAGTTGCTATATCCCCTATAATTGTTACCTATCATCCCTTATTATTAACCATTAACCAGCTATTTCTGTCAGTTAACTGCTTGACCCATAGCTGCTACGCGAAATCTTCGAACGAATACCCCGGCGCCAGGCATGGAAAGCACGCGGCTGTCGCGCTGTGACGCGCAGCTCCTGAATTGGATTTCCTCGCCCATGTCGCGCAGACGCCTGGTGCCGGGGCCGCCAATGTCGGTAGCAAGCAGTAGGTTGATGCTATGGCCCTGGCTAATGACGGTTAAACTCATGATTGAATGGTGGAATTCATGGTTGATGATAGTGTGATTCATGGTTGATAGTGATGTAATTCATGGTTGAGAAGTGTTTAATTCATGATTGGAATGGTTCATAATGGTGGTTAACAATTTGTGAGTAATGGTGTACATCATAGTTGAAAGTGTTGATTAATGCTCAATCATGGTCATGATCGGTAATGGTTATACAATAGTATATAGTGATATCAATGCTTCAGAATGTTAAACAAATGCTGAATAAACTATCAACAATAATTCTCAACCACTAGTACTTGATGACACTTAGCCATGGCTTGCATTGCTGCTAAGATACCTGGTAAAGAATGTTAAACTAATGGAAAATCATTACAGAGGTATGGGTCCTACCAGTAGTCCCAAATTAATGAATGCATATTCACATCCCCGCAGCTAGGCTTTGTAATGTTAAGCACAAGGTAGCCCTCATCATGTCATCCAAGTGTTGATGAACCTTGACAATGGTTTCACAAACGCCATGATGTTTGCAGATGAACGGGAATGTCTATGATTCGGTGGGTGCCATCGTAATTTGTTTGCCTGCGGACTGCCAAGTGCCTTGTGTGGCATGGCACCAAAATCCGTTGCTATGTGAACTATTCACGTACACATGAGGTCTTCTTTTTTTTGGCTGGCTGGTGGTTTTAAAGATTCTTATCTTCCTTAGTATTAACATGTGGTTGGTTGGTTGACAGACATTTTTTTCATAGGGGTTGAAACCACAAAGCAGTCACCTTTTTTGCCATGTCCGATACCCGGAGGGTAGGCTAGTCGGCAAATCTAAAATTGCAATTGAGGGCAAGCTGGCGATTGCCAACTTGGTAACATGGGGATAGCAAGGGTCTGTAAATATCAAGGCTTATTCATGACTTTGCATATAGGCTATATAATTGGAAACCGATTAAGCTAATAATTATGGGGTCAAAAAATGTTGATAATTAGGGCTGATTCTGAGCAATGATTACTGACGAGCAGTTTTGAGTTATGATTATCGTGTAATGTTGCTTAGTCATGCTTAGTCAACCTTAGTCCACTTTAGTCCACCTTAGTCAACAATAACTTAATAGCCATGAACCATCATCAACCATCAAATATAAGATTGATTCGAAGATTATGAAGCCTGAATTAACCATTGAGTACTGATCCATTTACCATCAAGTAGCCCTTTCTTCACCATCAATGAACGATCTATTAACCATCAATTAACCACTATAAACCATCAACTAACAGGAAGCATTACGAGACCATCAATGGACCATGATTAAACATAATTCTTATAAGACCATTTTGAACCACTTTTATCAATCATTATATCAATCATTATTAGCCTCTACTATCAACCATGGTTGATAATAGTTCAGAATAGTGGTCACTGCTGGTATCCCCTTGCCTTGCATCATGTCCGCAGTTCACCAGCGTCAACCGCTATCAATCGAAGGGGATTATAGGGGAAAACAACTTCGACTGCAGGGGATTAGAGGGGTTATCTATAGGATTATCATATTGGTAAATGGGCGACAGCAATTTCAATCATGGTCAAACATTGTTAACCAACAGTGGGCGCAAACATTTCTAGTTGTTATCAAGTGCTAAGAATGAATTGAATGAACCAGTACTAGGCATCGTGTTTAAACAGTGTTAACTCTTACAATTCACCATTGGCACGAAACATGTTTGTCACCATTATAGATCAGGATGTAAAACTTGATCATAATTCACGATCATTGACTATAATGGATCATCAGCGCCGTTTCAACTCCATGAATTCGAGCCGCGCGCCGTTCGCCTTCAGGTGTGGGACAGCTTTGCCTTGATCATTTTGTCGCTGGAAGTGGTTTTGCTGCCTGGCAGACATGTTTCTGTGATCAGTTGCCCCCGGTTGATGAGTTTGGCGAAGCTGCCTACCCAAGCAAACCAAGCTGGCTGATGGGTGAGCTTATGAAGGAAGCTGATCGTTGTTCACCCACCAACTACTTGTCAACCAGCCAATCTAATCAAACTTGTCAAGCAACCATTCTTAACCAACCATTTGAGCGATCAATATTTGGCAACCATCCTTTCTCGATCCACCATTTGAGCCAGCACTATCTACCAACCGTTGTCAACCAACCATGTCCGTGCCCAAACATTGACCACAAATCCACCGTGCAGGCTGGGAAGGCTTCCCGGCTTGGTGCTTTTGATGCGCGCAAGCACACAACTGATGGCATCAATGGTGATGGAATTGATGATGATTAGAGATGTGGATGCTTCAGAAGGATTATGACGGATAACAACCTTAATTACAGGGCATCGGTATAATGATTATTTATGGGGCAGTATGGTGGCTAATGGGGGAAAAACTTCAATCGTGGATTGGGGATAACAACATGAATCGATTAATAGCTATATAGGCATCAATGGTTGGATTGGTGGAATCCATATGACGCTTAGTGATATCGATGTTGAACTGATTCTCATTATCCCATCAGTGGTGTATGATCGCTAGAAACAATCACTGATCACTGATAGGTGATGTATATGATCTTTAAGGTAACGTTTGGTTTAATCAGTGGTTGACACGGAAAATTGTTGACAAATACACTTCAGTAGTTGTATGGTGTTCTTTGGTTGGGCCAAGTCACCAGCTAGGATGAAGCCCAGGTATGTAGAGTAGTAATTAGCATCTAAGTATACAATATTGCTATTTATGTTATTGCCAAACAAATGGATCAACCTCTCAATTGCTGTATTTGAACCTGGCAGCATCAACCATGAGTTTATCATCATTAACCACTACTGAACATCACTATACAACTATCATGAAGCACTATTCAAAATGCATCACCCACTGTGAATCATCAATGATCGAAAAGTAAAAATTAGTCAACTAATGTTCCGACGTTCAACCCATTAACCACTATTAACCATGAATTAGCACTACCCACAGTATTGACCATCAACTAGACGATATCAACCCACTATAAAACTATCATTATGTCACCACTATACAGCCATCATCAACCATCACTAAGCGCCATTTAAGCATTCGTCAACCATCATCAACCGCCATTTAAGCATTTGTCAACCATCAATAACCGCTAACCTTCCACTATCACGATCAACCTATATCAAATATATGCGCATTCACCAGAATCCAGTCATGACAACCCATCATCAACCAGCCTGGCTGGGCCTGGCTGTGCCTCGCTGGGCCTGAGCTCCTCCAGGTTTCCGCTCTCCGCCTTTGATCAAATCGTCGCTGGGTCCAGTTGTTGGGGCTGGAAGTTGCATGTTTTTGGCGTGTTTTTAATATGTGTTTTGGAGAAGTTTCAAGTGGCTTTTAGATGTGGAAAGCAGCTAGGTGGAAACATGCTATAAATGGTGGTTTTGAAAGCACTGGAAACCATTGGTGGAAACCAGGAAACGCTGGGAAACCAGCTACAAATCCTCAACATTGGTGGATTTTCCACTGCCATTCATGGGGGTGACGATGGTTCAGAGTGGTTCAAGATGATTCAAACCATCTAAACTCCTATACTTTTTTTTGGTGGTGAATCGTGGTGATGCTTCTTTGGCGGCTGAATCATGGTTATATATTTATCATGGTAAAATGAAAGTTTAGTTGGTGGTTGGCTGATGGTCAATGGGGTAATTAGTGGTAAATTGATGGTCAATTGATGGTTTGTTCATGGTCAATTGCGTTTAGTTGGTGGATAGTTGAACAGTAGTAGTTTTGAGTCCATGAATTTAATGTTTAGTGGTTAGTTAATGATTAATTGAAGCAACCTTAAATGGCTTAATAGGCTTGATGCTTTATTGTTTCATAGTCTTGATCAACGCTTGAATCGTGGTTGGTTGATGGTTGCGATTCAGCTTACTCCAATGGATCGGAACTCCTTGGCTTCACTCGGTCCGCCGTTCGGGCCTCCATGAGGAAGCCATGATGGTAAGCGGAGGCTTCTTCATCGTCATGGATTGGATCTCTGTCCCTTGGATCCTGCAGGCGGTTGTGAAGCTCTCTATGTCACAGGTCCTGCTTGAACCTGCAGGGCGTCCCGCTGTCAGTGTCTCTAAGCTCTATTTGCACATAGGAATTACCGATTACATCCGATTACAAGTCAACCACTGATTTCAAAGCGATGTCATTTTCTAATCACGAAAAGTAAGTGACCTTGTTGCCAAAAGCCTTTCTAGAGGTCAGTGACCAGCACCCTGCACATGATCTGATTGCATAGAGTACATGAACATCGCAATGCGTCAGTTTTGTCAGTGATACGGTCTGTTTTTTTTTTGACATTTTGGAAATCTGTTGCTTGGACTCAAGTCCAAATCAGCATTTTGCTGCTGCGCACCACTACAACTATTGCTCATTAGTCGGTATTTTGGCTGTAATTACGAGCACTTGTTGTTTACGAGTCTAAGACCATCATTTATATTTCAATCATTCAGTACCCGAGCATCGCTTTACCATCAGCTAAGCTGAGCATGATCAAAACATCATTCAAGTGGATAACCAAATATGAAACGACCATTAGCTATCAACCATGAGGGATCGGCCATTGTCAACCACTCGCCCTTCACAAACATCAACCATGGACCAACACTCACTATCAACTCAATCGTAGGGCACAACTGGACATCCAAGGCAGTGTATTGGTTGACAGACATGCCGTTGCAACTTTTTGTCGGCTACAACACCCACGAGGACCCCGCGCTAGGGTTCTGGGCAAGGTTTCCAGGGAGACATGAGGCACGGTGGCTGGTTGCCAATGCTCAGTGGCCGACAATGAACAAAAAATCCAATGGACTGTGCCAACTTTGTACTTGTAGCAGTCATTTTCAATGGTTAAGTTGCTATTTGTTAAGATCTAACGATAGGGATTGGGATATGGTGGTTTCTCAAAATAGAGGTACCCGAAAATCATCCATTGATACTCATTTATAGTACTAAAACGGATCTCACAATGCTGGGGAGTGAAGGCATCCTGACTCTCCAGGGGAAAGTGGAGAGACGCTTTTCGAGAACGTCCATGCGCTACTTTAAGTCTTGGTTCTTCCTGGACATCATCATTGTGCCTGGGACGAACCCAGGGTTGTTGATAGCAGCCTGTGGTTTCGGCCACAATTTTCTTGAAAAGATGTGTTTGGGTTGGTTTGGGTAAGTTTGGTTGCAGGTTTCTTCGTCTTTTTTGGGAGGGACTTTTCTATATGGCATAATTTCTGGTGTTTCGATCCTGTTTGATTCGTTGATAATGATGACCAAAGACAAAGTGTAGATGGAGAAGGTTTCCGCCATTGTGGATTTGAGGATCAAGTCCAGGAATCTTTGGCCGTTGCTAACATAGCACATGCTGGATTCCCTTCTTTTGTAAAATCCTGGAAATTCTGAGTGAAATCACCTTGGCCACCAATGAATTTGTAATCGTCAAGGCACATTGTTCACCCACTAGTTGATGTCGTTGAATGTTATTAACTCATTGCTATGTGTCAAGTAAACCTGTGGGTCATGTTTGAAATATGCCAACACTTCTTGAAAAGGAAGCACTCTCACCTCGGCCGTCACATAGCCCTGGTGACACCACCAGCATGAACAGGGGTCGGTTTGTTGGCACGCAAAGTGTATGAGAATGGTGAACTATTTGTACAAATGTTTGCCTATTGTTGATATTGTTGATACTGGATTACAATTTATAACAGTTGTCGTTTTCTCAAGCATGTTGCCATACTGTACGTTTCTTCGAACCGTAAACCACATGATTACGATTGTTATCTTCAAGTATGGCAAACCAGTATTAACTATGATTCATTAACCATTATCAACCATAGAAACCAAAAAAATCACCCTATATTTCAGCATAGAATTCACCATTTTCAGTTTTCAACCATTAATTAACCATTGATTACCCACTATTAACCGTTGTTAACCAGTACACAATCATGTTTACTTCACCATTCTTAACAACTGGTGTCGCCATGACTTTCAACCTAACTGGTTTCAGTGTGGCTTGGCTCGCCATTGACCGGGCTCAGGTCAGTTTGGACTGGATCTCTTTGGTGGGGTTCTATGATCCTCGGCTGAAGCGAGGACTTCACCGCAATTGGGTCGTCAAGGCTGCCACTGATACAGGTCATTGACGTGGCTATAGCTTTGGTTCCAGCTGCCCAAGAAATGGGTCATCCCAAGAAGTAGTGACTGCTCGACCTAAAATCAAGCTGAAACCCGGGATATCAACATGGATACTGTGCTGAATCTCAACTGCCAGGCAGCATGGTGAAAGCGGTGGAACTGGGGATGGTCGTGGGCCCCCGGCTTGCATTGATTATCCAGCTTAGCACTGGGCACATTGGTGACTTTCATCACTGACTCCGTCTGTCACTGCAATAGGGAGCCATTTTTGATATGGTTAATCGGCTCACAACCTGCGAAAAAATGAAGTCAATATTTATATCATTTATATCCAACTCATATTATCAAGGTCTTTTCCATCAAGGTCTTTTCCATCAAATGGGTAGACTCTCCGGGGAGACCAAGAAAAACAGGGGATACTGACGCAACTTTTTCATGACGTTTGGGAAACAGATTCCCTCGAAGTCATCCCCATGACCATGGTTTTTATAGGTAAACCATCTACACATGGTTGATGTTCAACTTTGACTTGAAGTTTCTCAAACTTTTACATGGATTTTTGTGGTTGATGTTCAACTTTGACTTGAATTTCACAAATATTAAGCATGCTTGTGCCCTCCAGGTATGAATATTGGCAGCCTCGTTTTTGTTGCTGCTCTGCATCAGCAATGCCACACGCCAACCAAGCACTTGTTAATTAGTTGGTATTAATGGCTGTTGACTGTCAACAATTGCTACAGTCCTTGTAAAAATTAGCCATTATTAGCAGTAGTTCATTGCCATCAAGGGTCTTACATGACTGTTAGTGAATAGTCAATTGATAACCAATTCTTTTTCCATGCTTTTTTAGCCCTGATGTGTACACCCATCATTCATTTGCTGATGTTCAGAGCCAACCCAACCACCCCAAGCGACCCAAGCACACCGAAGCATCGTCACAACTCAGTGACTGAGGATGGAGAATTCTTAGAAGCCCTTCGCAACTTGCCGGAGCTGCCTGCGCTGCTGTCTTGGACACCTTTTCCTGGGACTAGATGAGTGGCAGGTTGAATGACAGTACCATGAGTGGTTTAATGGTTACCATGATCTGGCGATGCTACTATCGCATACCATCAGCTAAAACATGGTTGTTGATGTGTTTATCGTGGGGTGACCTAAGCAATATTCATGATAATGGCACCGTCAGTACTAGTTGGTTAGGTCAACAATGGAATGGTTGTCAGATATTTACCATAGATATCACGATGGATTTGACTTTTTTTTCATTGTTGGTCGTTATCACATGGGTTTGACCAGAAATGGTACCTACTAGCCATCCAATGATAGCTATAATTAATAGGCGGGAAACCAAGCAACTATGGGATTTACACCATGGCTTTGGACAAAACATGACAAAACCAAAGTTGTTCTCATGATCGAGTATGGTCTTGTTGCGCAATGAAATTTTAATCCCACAGTTGGTCAATGAATGACATAACCACAAACAGTACTTTATACGATGTCATCCCACACTGTGACTAGTTGTATTGTGAATTTGTCCCAGCAAAATTACTCACGGATACTCCATTTTGCTATACCCGTCATTTTCATTATTGGTTACTATTGTGCTCATATGAACTATACGGTTATATACTACATGTGCTTTGTAGTGTTACTGCCGTTATATTACATTGAGATTTCGCAAAGTTGGGAAGCGAAAAGATCGGCGGTTTATCACAATATAATATATGCTTCATAAACTGGATGATTTGGGGTTTCCACCATTTTACGAAACGACCCATTAAGACTTAATAGCAGCAAGTAGGCTCATCACAGTGATCACCAGGTTTATCCCAGTAATCAATAGTCAATCGTAGCTTGCTATCGTATTGTTATGCACCTACAAGGTGGGGTCCCTTAGTGATAGGTTGGTGAGTATGACATTCGACTCTCGCTATATACATCTACCAAAAATGGTAGTTACCCTAGTTAAAGCCTAAGTTGACTAGCTATGGGGCCACGCCTTTAGTAACCACGTTCTTATCTATCCAAAGGTCGTTGTCAACCATCCATGATCGATGATTTTATTCCCATTGCTTCACCACAACTAGTTGATTGTTTGATGAGTTGTTATTAGATGAGTTGTTGTTATTTGACGAGTTGTTATTGGCCATGATTCCCAGTTCACATTAACCATCATTGTTTATTTAGACGTCGCTAGTCAATAACCATGAAATGACAACCACGATTCCTTATCATTCAATGTTTGAACCATTGTTTGGTACTTCAACCGCTACGCAATCCCATCATTGTACAATGTAACCACCCATGATCGTCGATTAACTTTCATTGACCATACATTTTCACTTGCAGTGTGGGCCCCCGGCTTTCAAGGCAGGCCTTTTCTCTGGTCTCAATAAGTTCTTAACCCTAGTGCTACCTTGTGTAAGGGGCTGGGTATTTAGGGGTCTTCTGAGACGTCATCACTGGAGCACTAGGGACACCAACCTGCTTCAACACGTTCCCCATGACCCCTTTCCCTCCGCAGGGCTTGGCGCCCTTGAGCTGCGTCCATTGGGTGAGGCGTGGGCAAAACGGTGCGCGGCATTCGCATCATCCGTGGCGTGCGAATCCTGCGCTTGGCCAAGCTGGTGCGGCCCTTGGTGGAGGGTCTATCCATGGGGTCAGGATGGTTGATGCATGGGTCAGCCACAGGGGGTTGAGAGTATGGGTTGATGGTTTCTGAGGTTTATTACTATTAATGGATGATTGGAAGGTTACCCTATTCTGGGAAACAACCAAACGATGGCTAACTCACTGTCAAATGATGGCTACATGATGCCTTGCGGATGCTTAATCAGGGGTAAACATGGTTAAATGATGGCTAACTCACACTGGAGTGCTGGTTAACCATGGGATGCTGGTTAAACCTATATATGTTGTAATGATTAACCTGCGATCAATCGATGGTTGCTGGTTGATGCTTGATCCTGCGGCTAATATTGCTTGATGGCCGAAGCTATGGTTAATAGTGGTGCATGATATTGGTCAATGATTATTAGTTGGTGGTTGATCAATGGTGCTTCATTGTCGTGAAGCATGGCTAAGGTGGGTAAATTGCAAAGAATGATATGCCGGGAGCAGCTCCAACCATGGGGTGATTTGCAACAAAGCACATGAATTGAACCTGCCAGCCTATCTACAGTTGATGAACCACAAGTTGATGATTTTTGCGCCAGTATTCATTATACATACGATGTGGGGCCCACCAGCTAATGAACTTGGTTTCTAACTAGCGGAACTACCAGCAAGGAAGATATACTGTAACTACCGTTAGATTGCCTTCTTCACCAACTTATAACGTTCCCCGGTCCCTTGTATCAAAACATCCGCAGAATGCGGTGACCCAAAACGCGGCCCAGGGACCTTTCATTCAACACATCTTCGACTCAGTCCATTCAGCGACTTGGATGCTGTGGTGGTGCCATCCATGTGGACTAGCGCTCTCAGCACCCCCTTGGTGACCTTGGTTGGACCAGAAGATGAAAGTGATGCTGGATGATGGATGATGATGGTGGTCAACATTTCTCCAGCCGCATTGTGGAATGACGGCGTCTCATTGAGGAGCAGATATGAATTTCTGGACCAACCAACAGGTTTGTTAGGCTTCAACCACTTATTTCGCTGGGCTTACTAGTTCGGGTTGAGAGCTGATAGCACAAGATATTCACCTCCATGAGTGGGTCAATATGTTCATGACTCTCCACCCACTCGTGGCGAATTTTTTGTATCCGGTACTGTCGGTTACTATGAGCTCTTAATGTAAACCATTGAATCAGCCATGTAACTAACCATGTTAGCATCATTCCTTACTGCTAGCTTCACCATTGATTGGGGATATGTGTGCTGGTATTAGCTGGGGAACAAACGGTAGGCCATGCTGATCGACCAATTGGTTGGTACTCAACAAAATATTAGGCAAACATGGTTAAACATATAGGCTAAACATATAGGTGATAAGCATATTGTTTAGCATTGGTTTTATAAGCAGGTCAAAACTATGGGATAAGCATATAGATAAGAAAAAGCAATATTAGCCACGTAGACATGATGATTCTCAATAGCCCATTGTGAAAAATATGCTCATTTTAAGATTAACCAGCATTGTGGAAATGAAATATATGGCATCAGTTAAGATATGGATGCCGACAAACATGATACAGCTTCCACCCATAGCTTGTGCATCAACCAGCCGTCAGCTTCGTGTGGCGATATGAGTGCATCCTCTGCCGTGGTTATTGACGCTTCACATTTTGGGGATGTGATCTCCATAGCAAGTCCCTCAAAGCCGGGCTGGACAATCTGAGACGTGTACACAGATCACACGGTTGAACTGCTGGTGTTGGCGATTTTCCATCCATATCTCTGATTGAATTTTGGGAGTCAGGAAAGTCATCGACACCTCTAGCAAATTGGATCGGATAGACTCTACCAAAGTGACCCTTCCAAAAAGAATCAAGATCTGATTGGTGGTTTCAAACATGTTTTATTTTCCCTAGCATTACGGTTGACCAATATTTTTCATTGGGGTTGAAACCACCAACCAGATACATTCATTCCCATTGCGGACAACATTTGGCACCCAATAAGAACCCAAGATCAGTTGGGCACAATTCAACAAGCTTGCGCAATCACTAAGCTGCCTAAGGCTCCTTAGAAGCCTCCAATCAACCATCAACCATCAACATCAGTTGATCATTAGCAACTCTTCTTCGAGCTGCAGGACTTGATGCTCCTGTGCTTGAAGCTGATATGTATCGTGGTCATTGCTACTTGAACGCACGGGAAGGGATGCTTTGGAGGCTGAGAATCCCAATGTTGGTCGTCATTGCGTGAGATCAGCGGTCTCCACCTCACCACTCAGCGGTGGGCTCACAGAACAAGGAGCAGTGGCAAGTTTGCAGCAGCTACACTGAGGCGTTTTCGGTCAACAACTTCATTGGCTGCACATGGTTCTTGATCGGCAACGCCACCGCCATAGGCTGGGAACTGGCGAAGTGAAATTCAAAGCGGAGAGTGTTGGTTGTGTTTATGATAAGAATTAGAATGATTCATTGTTGCTTAATCACGGTTAGTCTTATAGTGATTAGCCATGGTTGACAATGATCAAACAATAAATCAGCAGTAGACTGTAGACCACTACAAATCCCTCGGATGGAGTTAGACATGATGCACACGACAAACACTGACGAATGCACAGATAAAAACAAGCATAGCCAAGAACCAAAAAGCCCCGCGACAGAAACTAGTCCGCAGCGGTCGATTGCTGACCAAGACATGAAGTTGTTCACATTATTGGCTTTGCTTTGCAGAGTTCCAGCTCGCTCTTCCACAAGCGTGTGCCCCTGGCAAGTGTCTCAGAGTATCACCATTCTTGGTTGGTATGTTTCCAGCATTATTTACTAGGTTGGCCCCTAACCAACTATGAGTTGGTTACAATTAGTTGGTATATAACTGGGGTAAGGACCACCCCCAGGGTAGATATAACTCCAGTTCAGTGGGACCCAATTTGTAAGTGCTGGGGGCCCACCTTGTAGCTGTTAACCCTTGCTAAATATTTCTTCGACGCTTTCATTCCTGAACGTCGAAATTGGCTTTTCCCAGCTTGTGAAATTGTGCCGTTTATTTCCGAGAGAACTTATCTCTAATGCGTTGGTTACATCTGGATCCACTGCTGTTGGCGCATCGACGGGTTGGACAGGCGAGTTGATTGGTGCTTGTTTGTTGATGATTAGTATCCAAGTGTTCATGCATTAAAAGATCATTCTATACTCATATATATACTGTTTCAGTCTTTGAATGAATGAGGAGGTAAACACACATTTTTCTCAAGAACATGTATACTTCTGTACGGACGACATTTCAATATATGTAAATCATCAGAATTAGTTCGATATGTGACACGCCAACTTGTTCTCCTCACCTCTCATCACCGATTACCAACCCTGCAAGGTGGTTTGTCCCAGCTAGAAGTTGGGGAATAAATTGTTAAACGGTTTGTTATACTGGTAGCTCATGCTTAGCTATATTGGTAGAACATAGCTACCAAAGGAAACAAAAACCTTTGAAATCTGAATACGTAGGTCCAATGCAAAAACCCGGGTTTTTGACAGAAAACCCGGGGTTTTGGATTTCCAGAATGTCAGAATGTAACCTTGAATTCTTGAAAGTGATATCTCAACGCGTTGAGTTGTCCCATTTATGTCACCAAGGCAGCAACCGACCAACAATAGCCCAGGGACTGGACCGTGAAAAAACCCGACGTTTTTTTTTCAGGTTCCCACGGGTTAATTATGGGTTTCCAACGGGTAAATTACGGGTTTTAAAAGATGGGCTTTTGACATATTTCTCAAAATATGGGCTTTGTTCGGCTTACATACGGGTTTTGATCGGGATAAAGTTGGGGTCCCCTTGTTTTGACAACTCCAAAATTGAAATAACTGTGATATTCTCTATTGGGCCACTTCGAGGAATAGGTTGAGCAGACCAGATGTCTAAATCCACCATGCGACAGGCTGTAAACCCATGTAGGTTGTCAAAACACAGGTTCTTAGCAAAAAAACATATTTTGACAGAGAACCCTGGGTTTTGACAAAATTTGCTGAAAACCCGGGGTTTTGGGAAAGAACCGATGATTTTAGAGGTTCAAGTTTTGCTAGGTAGTTGTACCATTAGCCTGGTACCCTAGTTGTGTTCACCAACTTGAACATTATTAAGTACTGGTAGGTTTGACAATCACAAGCCATCCTGAACCGCCATAATAAACCAGCGTTCAACATGTGGGGCCCCAGTCCGAGCGGCGCCTTTCAGATGGAAATGAGAGCTGGATCACTGTGTCGGGCGTGGCGGAACGAAACCCGGGATACCAATACGTGCCTCGCCAGCCACCGCATCGCATCGCAGGCACAAGGGGAGTGATGGTCATGGATGGTGAAGGGGTGATGATGCTTAGTTCAACCATGGCTCATGATGGTGAATGATGGTTAATGATGATTATGAAGAAGCACGAAACTAGCCAGCGCACGCAGTCGGTAGAAATAGTGGAGGGATACCAACTGTAATGCTATGGTTTGTGGTTGGTTGATAATTTCACGGTTAGTGATGGTCTCGTGATTGTTTATGCCATGTTTGAAGATGATTACATGATGATTGATGGCCAATGATGGATTGTAGCTAGTACCGGTTGATGGAGATTAATTGCTAAGGGTGACTCTCAACATGAATAAGCGTTTCTCAATGAATTAATGGTGTTGATACCTATCTTTCCTCAACAGGGATTTACTATAATAATATGTTTGCAGTAAGCGATGTGTACCAGTAGTGCTTTTTAATGTCGGTGAGCGACCGTCATCGGTAACCTTCACTGATCATGGTAGGAAGTGCTGGCAGCCATTCTTAGCCAGCAAACATGATTCATCAATCATCATGTGCATAAATGATCATTGACTGGATTGTTAAGCAGTTGGTTTTCAACCATCTCACTGTTTGATACCCATCCATAATGATTTGGTCAAGCAGTATCATTCACCGTTAGTTGGGTATCAAAACAGCTGCAACTGGTTTTCAACCATCGTTACTTGGTTCGTGGTTCGCTAGAATTGCTGGCTGGTTACAGCCACCATGTCTTGGTTAAGTTATGTGCCATCATTTGATGGTTCTTAACCAGATATACAAAGCATGATAGTGGCATATGCACGACATACGTGCTAGTGAAATTCATCAAAAACCATTTTTTCACCATTTGCCTTCACCAGTTTGATTCACCAGTTCAATTTGCCATTTTCATTCACCATTTTCATTCACCTCATGTGGTGCCAGGTGAATCAACCACGTTCGTCATATGCCAAGCACGGCAAACATGTGACGGGCGTCGGCACTTCTGGCAGCTCAGCCCAGGTCACAGCACTCCACTGGAGTTTGTCCAACTTCGCCATCGCCACCACGCGCATCCACGCGGTGAACGAATGGGACGGGGCGTCGGTGGAGACGGTCACTGCTGTCACGTATCATTGGCCATACACTGCGAATTGAATCAACCAAGCCGTCGCCTTAGCCTGACCTTAAACCATAGTTATAGATATATAGTTAGCATTTTCCTTGTCACTAACCAGGATGCTATGAATGATTCCGCTGCCCAAACGGATTGGTGATGTTTGGTTCACATGGCCCCCCACAGGAGCACTGGTTCGGCGTGCTGGTCCTTCTGATCGGTTTCATTTGCTTCGCCAGTGGCCGCTCGGTGTGCTATGCACCTCTGGTGAGCTCGCTAAAGTGGGTGGTAACCCAGGTACTCTATTTATCTTACTGTATACATTTTGGGTCATTTTATATGTATACCATACAGATAGCAAAAAGCTGATGCCGTGCAAAAAAATGAGATTTCAGCTCCATCCGAACATAGATGAATTATATTTAAGCAATTCTACTTAATTAAAGAAATAAACCCAACCTTCCTTGAACAAATTGCCCCCTGTTCATAATGAGCCCTCAAATCATTTGGGGTCTTGTTTGTAGGATCAAAATGATATTTTAGAATTGGTTGTAAGAGGAAGGAAAAGGTTACAGCATGGGCTTTGAAAGGCAACACAAGGCTGTAGTATTGGTTCTTAGAAGCAACAGAAGGTTTCAGTATGGGTCGTAAAAGGCAAGATATGATGCTGTTGTTCTACTGCGAAACTAACATGTTGGTTCAAACGATGCATGCTGCCTTTTGCAAGGCATGCACTATGCAGACGTGTACATCATCGGATGTCAATTACAACAGCTGAGATTTTTGAACCAAGGCCATGCTCGGGTACACAATGAATGGTGATCATTGGAATCCCAATGAGCTGGAAACCACTGCCGCTGTTCAAGCAATTCAACTTGATATTCTGCCGATATTGTTAACCATGCATATACATAAGTATATTACAGCACTGCAATCTATACACAGTCATAGTTTCGTGTGCATATTTCAATATCTATATACTTGCAAATACATCCGATAAAGGAAATGTTTTCTTTTTCCCACACACAGACATGTACACACACACACACTCAACAAATTACATATGATGTCATATAATTATACAATGTATAATTATGATGCATTACATAATTATGAGTAATGGTTTTTTCAAAACAATTATGTGTGAACGAATTGTGCAGATTTACTGACGGAATCTGGTTCCGGACGCCTCGTTCCCACCCTGAGGTCTGTCGGCCATCGCTCGAATTGTCACCAGATACTACGCACAAGAGAGCTCGACCATAGCAGCTGATGCTTGGACTTGCTGCTGGTGTTGGTGTTACAAGGGGCCTGGCACCTGACCAGCTATGAGTTGTCGAACACAATGAATCCTCTCCCCCTAATACTAAACGGTACCCCCCTCCCCCTCCCAAATATTAACACTGTGAGCTATTTGTTTTTTCATTGGCAGGTATTTGATATTTGGGTCTCGGAGGGACTCCAAATAATCCACTAAGAATCTTTGATAAGAAAAGTAGAAAATTGTGATTTCAGAAATAACACAAAATCTCTTTAAATGCTATTCAACATATTTCTTAAAATTGGATTTCGAAGCTTCCCCCTAACCATAAATCTGACATCCTTAATGATAAAAATAGAAAAATCTAATTTCAAAACATAGTTAAATTCCTATTTCCATTTTTTAAAGATATTTCCACAAATTGCATTGGTGCCAATTCATTTGCTGAGGCACAATTCTTGTTGGTTCGTAAACAATGGCTGTCAACGCCTGATAACGGCTTAACATTCGACGATGCTTGCTGATGGCTCACAATGGCCAATTGGCAAGAAAAAGCGGCATTACGGCATTACATCTACATCATACTGATATCCCTAAAGTGCTAGTTTGACGCTCATTGATGCTTAGTAGATGTACATATATATATATATATTATACATGCTTTTTGCCTAGCTATTTTCAACGGAAAAGCATGCAACTTGATGGGGCAAGGGACCATTGACCAGAGATCCATGATGGTTTCCTATCATGGGCTACTTCAGCTCCGGCAGTCGTAGACCAAAAGTTGTCTCCCCTGAGTGTGTGTAGCAGAAGTGTGTCGCTGACACCGCTTTAGTATCAAGATTCTTACATTAGGTCATGGTCACGGTTGAAAATCGCGAATCCAAACCCATAGAGAAGTAGACGACCCTTCACACGGCGTGCCCCACGCCTCCGCGACGTGGTGTTGTTGGTTGACCTTGTTGAGCAAATTTCATGCCCCACAGTTGGAGCACTCTAAGAAAGATGAACACAAAGAATTGCAAACATAAATGTGTACCCAATGAAACCTATGGTTGTGATGCAGAATCAAATAGAATACATTATACTGCCTCTTATGATGTACTCTATTTACATGGTGACAGCATGTTACAACCCATATTTTGTAGGGTAAACACCAACCATTTTTAGAGGCCGATGGTAGCCATCACTTGCTTAGGAGAAGACTCTGCGTCAATTCTTGGGAGACCGATCGATCTCTCCCAAGATGTCGCAAAGAGTGGCTCGGCACGCTCGTCTTTGAGCACCTTTCTGTGGGGTTCAAATGCGCCAACAATTGCAACAGCTCGGTATCAGGGATCAAGGTTTATACAATCAGCACTGATAATCACCATATACATGACATGGTGTGTGGATATGTCCACAGAAGCGTGGGGGTGCAGTATCAGCCGGTTGCAGTGCTTGATTATTAGTACAACTGTCCCAGCAGATCAACCGAGGATGGGCCTCTGGCGGACATAGCAATGCCCATCATTCAGATGCAATGATCCCAGAAATGCATGGAAATATCGACCCGTGAAACCCAGCTACGATTGGTGGTTGTAGCCAGGTCGATTAATGATTTGATTATTCTGATTTTCGCTATACGATGGGCAGCGTGACACTCCCACACCCTTGCTTGATTCCTGTGAATTCAGGTTTCAATATTATAGTGAGTTATATTGATGACCGCAAGATAACGTTTTACAATATGGTTGTATAATAGGTGGTTGATACTGACCAATTCTTAAAAGGTGGCCGTTAATTATTGAATATGGTTGGTGATTGTGATCATTCGTTACACATTGATTAAACATTTGATTGAGCAAACAATCTTGTGTGAATCATGGTGTGGAACAATTTGGAACCTCTACAACTATGATTGTGAATGAAAATTCCATGGGGTTTCATAGTGGAACCATCTTGTGGTTTTGAAATCTAGTGAATGAAACCGTAAAGAAACCTAGTGGATGACATTCCAACGTTCGGAATTTGATGGGTGATGGCTTTGCCATGTGGGGAACCAAGCACGAGAACTGAACCCCGACCACAGCTGATGCTCCACGATGAGCAACCAACCATTTTTGCAGAGAAACCCACCACGGATAAGGAATGTGGTTGGTTTCTATTTGGATGGTATAGCTTTGTGATGGTTTATGAGTTTCTAGGAGATAGAAAGTATCTATTTGTTTATTTATCGTGCTTTGTGATGTTTTATAACTCTCCATGGATCTCCCATTCTGAAATCTTCCAGGTGATCTCAGGTTCAAAACGACCAACCAAACTCCAGCAGCAACTTCTGGCTCTCAGACTTCCCTTCTGCAGCTCCACGTTTTCGTTTCCAGGTTTGGTCCTTCCTGCGTGGCAAAAGTCGCTTGGTTGCCATGTAACAAGTGCCATGTTGAACACATTTGCTTCACCAGGAATTGGCCACGAAGACAAGGCTCCAAGGATAGTCGTCAGTGGTGAGAGCTTCAAACTATAGTGCAAAAGGGTTGATGATTTGATGGGATTTCAAATAACAAGAAACTGGGCAATCATAAGATGTGATCAATGTTGTGTTCAGCCATATTGGTTGTTTGGTTGAGATGTTTGGTTGAACTGACCGACTAATATTCATATGTTCTTGGAATGGGGCCAGACAATCAAACAGACACTCTGGGAAACCTGGAAGTGAAAAATCTATCATATACAATGATTCAATGGTAGACCCATTTAAACATGGTGGCTAAAATAGCTTCCAGGTTAGTTTGCCAGCGAGTACCAAGAATCCTATGATACTTCATGAGTTCAGCACAAAAAGTTGGAACAGGCTGAGGATGGACGCCACCCAAGAGCTTCACAGCAGGATGGAACCCCTTGGGAGTTGGAAGATGTCCTCATTCAAAGCATAGTACATCCTCCAACATCCTCCAACCTGACATGGGTAGCATAGTACATTTCAGCCCTTAAGATTGACATTTCACCTCTTGACATCCGTTCTTAGTGAAGAAAGCTTCGAGTGACGACCATCGGATCTCAGTTTCAAGTTGATCATTGTTGGTGTCCTGTTGATGGGTAGCCCTCGCACCTGGAGAAGTGGTTGCTGAAGCAGTGACCATGCTCATGCTGATGACAGGAACCGATGACTTGTTAAAATGCTTAGAAGTGGTAAAATATGTGAGACTGGTTAAAACGCCTTGGATAAATTGTGGGTGAAGCGGTACAACGTTAACTAGTAAATCTGACATACTGCAACTACTTCAATTCTATGCCATCAGCCAATCTGATGAAACCCACACTTGCAGCTGGTATCGAAGTTGACCGAAGTTCGGTGATGTTTAGAAGGCCATCAATACTACCAGCACCAGTTTTACCAGCAAGCTTGGTACCCAACATACCACTAATTGGTAGTACCTACTAACCCTCCAAGTTCATAGACATGATTGACAGGCGGGAAACCAACCACTATGGGATTACACCATTAGATAGGAAACACCAGCAACTTGGACACCATGACTACCCAGCAGTAACTACTGGAACTGGAACTATTGTAATAGGGAACTAATCACTAGAAGTGAGCCAGAAACTTGGACAACCACCAGTGGTTAGTGGTTAATTGACTAACCAGTTAACTAAATAACAGGGAAACCACACCGTTAATAGGGACCCCAACATGTTAAGAGTTCATCAAGTCCCTGCGCCAAACACATATCCCTTAGCAGCAGCCTCCAGTGTTGCGACCTGGTGGCTATAGCAAAGCCTGAGGGATTGAACGCTTGGATGTGATGGATACAAGGTAGGCCCTCCAAACCTCTATAAGTCGCTTCAGATTCACGATGTAGCAAGCTGGATATATCTAGCAGCCGGGTACCCAGCTGTGATCTTCACCAACTTCTCAGACATGATGGGCCAATCTACTGGAACCATCCGGAACCCCCTAGCCTTGGTGGTCACCCCATGATGCGACCTGGTGAATCGTATGGTCCCCCCTCCCCTGCCGTGGCACGTGATTTCCTGGACTTCGATCCGCACACACCGCACACTCAGAACGGAACCGGCAACGGCTCTGCGAGCACGACGTGAACCTGCTGAACGACCTTCCCAAGGCAGCGGCTCTGCGAGCACGACGTGAACCGGCTGAACGACCTTCCCAAGGCAGTGAAATCGTGGGGAAAGGGCGGGTTTCCTGACAGTGAAGCTGTTGTGTAATTCATGGCAAGGGGTTAAGTATACCGAGGGCTAGTTACCTAGTGCTTAGTGATGGTGGTGGTTGATGACTTGGTTGATGATGGCTGAATAGTGATTGAATAGTACTTCATTCATGATGGCTAAGTAGCAGGTGCATGATTCAGAAAATCATGGCTCATGATGGTTCGTGTGATGGTCGACAATGATCCATCACGGAAGAATAAGGTTGGAGCATATTTGACCACTGTGAAGCATAGGGCTTTTGAAGCAACAGTGGCCTAGCGGTACCACGCTGCAGGTAGCTACCCTCAAAAAGAAGCAACGCTGGTTGCATGCTTATGACCACCAGGATTGTTGGGCGCTGGTTATCATTTATCACCATATGTTGTGTCACAAAAGACTTCAATCACCATCGAGCAACTATCATTTAACCATCAATTAAGTACTAGTAATCATCATTTTACCATCAATTACCCATTAGCAACCAATATTAATTATTATTGAACATTCTGAATGAGTATTAAAGAACCATCGTTAACAATCAATTCACCATAATCACATCAAACTCAGACAGCTTGTTCATCCCTAGCTCCAGGAGTCGGAAACCGTTATTGGTTGTCCCCAACCAGGTATCAGTGTTCGATGGGGGTTGACCACGATATTGATTGGCGATCAGTCATTTATTGACCATCTTTAAACAATAAAGGTTAAATTGGTCAGTTATTAAAGCATCAAACCAACCAATGGTTTGAAAAGGTTTATTGATGGTTGACCAACGATCCTTAAACAATTACATAACCAGCATTCAAGCCATCAATAAAGGCTGGTTATTAAACCATACATTAAGCAATCATTGGCTGACAATCAATCATCAAAGCATACATCAACCCACAATTCATCATCAGCAATTCTGATTAACGATACCAACATTGCTAATTCATTATAATTATAATCAGTCAATAGTTGATCGACCAAGTCTGGTTCTGAAACCATCTACACTGTGCTACCCTGGTTGCACGGAACATCCTCCGTTTATGACGGTTTACCAATTAGACAACGGAGGGTAGCGCAACCAGGCGATCGTTTCCCATGTCGTATTGGTTCATTAGATCCTGGTTGTTGAGCCTGGCGAACCAATGATCCTCAACGTTGAGCCTGGCGAACCCACCGTCCCTTGGTTTCCAACTGCAGATCTTGCGTGTGGAACTTCGGAAGGAGTGGACCTTGCGGCGACGTGGAAGTTGGGGCGGGTCCTTGGCTCTCTTGGTGTCCCAGAGGTCAGTTAAGTTGCTATGTTGGGGAAGCTTTGTGATGCAAAGTCGGGCTTGTTCTAGGAGCTTTCAAACTTGAAAAAAACACAAATCAAATGCAAAAGAAATGGAAATCAAAAATGGAAATGCAAAACAAATGAAAATGACAAATGCAAAACAAATGGAAGTCAAATAATTGAATGCAAACAAAATGGAAATGGAAAATGTAAAACAAGTGGAAGTCAGAAAACCGAATGCAAACAAAATGGAAACGGAAAATGCAAAACACATGGAAGTCAGAAAACTGAATGCAAACAAAATGGACATGCAAAACAAATGGAAATCAGAAAACTGAATGTAAACGAAATGGAAATGGAAAATGCAATTCACATGAACATATAAGCTGTAAACAATAAGAAACAAAAACAAACAATGGATGTATGGATGTGGGGGCTGGATGAGAGTATTGGGGCTTGTGAGCCGATCAGGAATAGCTCACTGGGACCTGGGGGGCACCGGCGGGAGCCAGAGCTGGTCAGGGCAGAGCTGGGAATGGAACCTGTCGGAGCTGGCAGCCCTGGTCAGGGGAGGGCTTTGGGCAGGCATTTGGAGCTCTCTTTTTTTTGGAAAAATTGAAAAAACCTCGAAAAAATAGGAAATAAATGAGAAAAAAATAGGAAATAAATGAGAAAAAAATGAGAAAAAAATGGGAAATAAATAGGAAATAAATGAGAAAAAAATGGAAAACCAATAGGTCCCGGAATGCGCCACAGAATGCAAATGGAGCCACCACTGACTGGGACGGCCCCTCCCCAGACTTGGAAATCTAGCTCTAGGGCCTAGGGGCTCATTTGGATTGGATTCCAAACTTTTTTTGACAAGGTGGGGAACAAAAGTCTCTGCGAAATTATGGCGCGAGACTTCAAGTCTGCAAGAATAGAATTCAACAGAGTATGAATTACTTGTAGCAACAAGCTACGAATTTAAGACTTGAAAATCATAATTGAACTAGCAGCTAAGGCGCTAAGGCTTAGCTGGCTAAGCAACGCTAAGGCTATCCATTGTGGGTTTCTGAGGTCCATTTTTTGCATTTGTCATTTCCATGTTTTTTGCATTTTGTCTTCTGAAGTCTATTTTTTTTGCATTTGTGATTTCCATTTTATTCGCATTGTGTTTTCTGACGTCTATTTTGTTTTCATGTCTGTTTTCCATTTTGTTTCTATTTTTTCTTGGTTTTTTTCAAGTTGTTTTTTTCCAAGGCAAGCCCAGAAGCTTGCATCACAAGGAAAGCTAATTGACCAAGGGATCTAATGTTTGGAGGCCCCGGTCCCTTGTACTCACAGATTGCCAGTAATGATCCTTTGGAAGTTGAAGAGATGACCCTGTCATATCTGATTGTTGATAAAGCTTCGCAAGCTGCCCTAAGTACCGGGAAAATTCATAAGCCTGATGTTATGGTGCCGCTTACCAACGGTCAACCAACCAACCAATGGTTGCTGCAGGTGCGGACGCTCAAGCGGACGCTTCAAGATGGTTCGGCCCCGTATTGGGGGAAGCCAACTTGAGTGGGACTTAAACAACTACAAATTCGAGCACCAAATTCGAACTCATCAACGTCGTAAACGTGACTGTCTCTTGCATAAACGAAGGTAGATCCTATGTCGATCTTCCACCGGTACTTCGGGCTGCGGCTCCACCACAATCAAGGGATCAACCACACTGACAGCAAAAGGGAAGGAAAGCGTCATGGATGAACCTCCTAAGGACAGGTAATCCTTTACCTTGTCAATTGTCTGCTTCGGTCGAATCAAAGCTGGTCGACATGGAAGGCCCGTCGTTTTCCCCAAGGTGTTCAGGTGATTAAGGGAAGAGCACTTATGTGATTTGAAGGCTGGCATGAGAGGCCTTCCAAGAATACACTGTATATTGGAAAGCATCTTTTGGAAATTGAACACTTGATCCGCTGCTGACCTTTTGTTCGCGGGCAACAGCAGAGCATCCTGGTGATCATAGGGAATATACACGGCACTGTTTTTGTTTCCATGAAGTCTTATAGGCATGAACATGCCCGTGGCCAGGTGGAAGTCCATGAACATTTCCAACCAACTAATTCCCCAATCTGAAGAATCAGAGTACATCTCCGTGATATCCTCCGACCAATGGTTAACTGGCTGGTTATTGATGGGTAATAGGCGATAATAGCCAACACTTATAGGGGATGTACCAACTATACCAACAATATGTTGACCCAAAGTGACCCAAGTGTAGGTGGATATATCATACATGGAGCACTTGGGTGATGAGAAGCTCTTCATATTTTGCAGGTCAGCTATCTCTCCCAAGGCTGTCCATGTCCACCTTGGAGGCCATGTAGGAGATACCGAGATATCCATCACCTGATGTCGTTTAGATGGGTGTTTCTGAAGCCATAGGGGACCCCCCACGTCATCCTTGATGAACCATTTATAGTGATAAAGCAACCATAGCTTTGGGGTCCCCAAACTGGCTTGAGAAACCACCATTTGCTGATTTGGTTGGCTGATGATGGTTACAACATCTTAACCCATGAGGAATGCTGGTTCACAATGCTTATAGCCTATGGCTAATGCTAGTTAAACGTGGTTCAACACTAGGGATTCTACACTGGCGGCCTCTATTGCTCGTCCGTGCCTTAGTTAAGCTCCTGGTTTGGTGGCCAGGGGCACTGGGCTGTTGGTTTGGTGAGTGTTGCAGGGAAAGTTCTGGCGATTTTTCTCTCTGGTGGTCAGGAGACAGCGAATCCATCCCTTTAAAAGGGGGAGTGTTTTGGAGCTACCAGGAGTGCTCCAACCATTGTTCTTTTGGACGATTTTCGTCACAACTAATGAATCTTAACCCTGCGACAGATGCTCAGAACTGAATGCCTCACCTTTTTTGTCTACATGAAATCATCAACTAAATACTTTCTACCGTAGCCATGCACCTCACAATCCTACGCGGGTTTGCAGCCAATAACTTTGGCCTCTGCAGGATATGTACGTGCCGCTGCTTCTTCACCATCCTCTTTTCCAAGGTACCTTGGGAATCAGGAAGCGGATGCTGATTTTTACAGTCGCACACTGATTTATCCCAGAAGAAACAAAGCACCACTTGGTCACCAGGTTCACTGCCAGGTTCTGCATGTGCCTCAGAGTATCCGTACTATTATGGTGGTACCTCCTCAAACACAACACCACAAGCACTGTAAGTCGTCAGGGGGTTGAGTGCAAAAGTTATATTTGCTGTCGGCAACAGATGCAATTGATGGCTCTTCAACCTAAAACTTAACGTCTCAAGATTCAATGTATCAAACATGACAATTGTCCACTGTATCTATTGTTTAGATTCCCGTTGTTTGTTGATTATCAGCATCACTGCATTCACTTCTCGCATTTGCATTATTGTACTTCACCATTTGTTGTTGCAACAACGCGAACAGGAGAACAGGAGTGATCATAAGATCAATTATGTTGTTGACCGAGGATCAGCAATCATTGCTTTTGCCCCCCCCATCACTTTCATCGAGGATACTGTCGATGCCCCTTTGGTCACCATGGACGCTGGGGGTTGCTGGTTCTCCCAGTTGATACCCTATAGCTGTTGATGGGCTAATGCAAGTCGTTCTCATGAACTATTTGCCACAAATTTGCCATCATTCAGTTTATTATTAGCGAGCGTTAGAGGTTGGACCATCATTGTAATCAATCAGTACTAACAACCATCATGTACTATTATCAACCGTCACTATTGATCATCATACCTTCATCAACCATCAACCATCAACCACAACCATCAACCATCAACCATCAAGCATCAACCATCAACCATCAACCATCAACCATCATTAGCCATAGCTTTCTCCACAGGTTTCACCATGGCTTTTGCCCGTTTCACGGGCCAGGCATGGAACTGGCGGATCCGCACGTCATCGCGAAGATTTGCGACCGAGGCGCGTCATGGACAGTCGGACGGTGACACCGGTGACGTGATTCATCGGTGACCCGTGGTGACCCGTGGTGAATGGTGGTGAAAGCTCTGGTGAAAGCCAGGGTTACTGATAGTTGAAGATTGATGATGATGATGATGATGATGATGATGATGATGATGATGATGATGATGATGATGATGATGATGATGACGATGACGATGATGATGATTATGATGGTGGTGGTTGGTTGTTTGTGAAATCATGGTTGAGATCACAATTAGGTGCTGGTTAAATGACATAAATTATGGTTTTAGAACCGTTGGCAATGATGGTTGGCCATGCTCATGGTTGATGAATGTTATTTATGGTTGTCGTTGGTGGTTTTCGATGATGCTACCACGATGATTCGAGATGGCTAAGAATGAAATTACAGGAGGTTTAGTGATGAATGTTAATGATGAGCAATGTCATTGATGGTCAAACAACAGAAATTGCGCAAACTTCGGGGCGATACCTTTTTCATGAACAACTTTTCCACGTCGAAGGTTTTGTGGGATGTTGCTTGCAGTGGTTGGCTGTACTCAGGCAGCACTTCCTAAATCCTTCTTATGATTTCTTTGTTTTCAACTCAACTGGCTGGTGGCTTTAAGCATTTTCGTATTCACTTTGGTGTTTGGGATGGAAGGTTCACTACTATGCTTGGGGCAACCAAGCACCCACCGGGAAAAAAATGGTTCCGAGACTTGCGCGGTGTCTTGGACCCATGGATCTCCCAAAGTTGACGGTCCATCCCAACTGCGCCCATTCCAACCGATCAGATTGGTGCGGTCCTTGGTGCTGCTTCAACACCGTGGGGTGATGGTTCTCCTCAGGACAATCATGGCAATCCTAGCGCGGTTGTTGTTTGTGGCTATGTGCAGAAGGGTATGCCAATCAATTGGTTTACTTTGGTTGACTATTCTTAGTGATAGCGTACTGTCGTTACATCTTTACGATCATAAGTACACATACATTATTAACAAATTGACAGTGTCATCACTATGCACTGCAGATTCTTTTTTGTTGCGCTGTAGTGGTATGTCCCTAGGGAAGTGACGCTATCGAGGGCCCAACATGTGGGGAGAAGTCACTGCCAGATTTGATGAGTCGAACACACTACTGTATAGCGTGACAGGATGTGATAGGTGCAATTAGCATATATACCATACTCAAGACAAAACATAAATGACATATGTTTTCTTTGTACATGTATATTGTATTTGTATGAGTATGTTAATGATGGATGATATGTTACAACTTTGTTCCCAGTTGACCTCAAAACTGAGCGCTTCCTCAACACCGTGGCCTCAGCTCTGCTGTGCTTCAAGGTTTGGATTTTCGATCCGTGCCACCCTGGGAAGACGTCTTCTCGCGGGCCGAGAAAGCCAGCTACATGTGCCTTCACGCCAGTGGTACCAGTGGCCAGGGCCAAAATGAGGATGGTTTGATATGGTCTACGTTTGCTTGGCAAAGTCATAGTAAATACGGCTTAATATGGTTTACATAGTATGGTTCAGTATGGTTTAGTATGGTTTAATGGTTGGTTAGGAGTGAATTATACTTCTTTATGGCTGATTCATGGTTGATATCCTATCATCCTTTGATCCTTATCATAGCCGCTAATTGACTCTTTATCAACAAAGTATACAGTTGGTCGTTACTATAAGCGATGTTGGAGCTAATTTGCTATTATCAACAAACATGATTTGTTGATGACCATCATCAATCATGACCATTGATGATCAAAACTCATTGATCTCTACAAGTACTATGACCCTTTACCAACATCAATATACATTATTCACAGCATGTTTACCATTATTTGCCTATGATTTTTAGTGCGCCACTGAAAACCAGTATCATCCGTCAATAAAATAACACCATGAGCAACCATTATTTGCCCATTGGGAACCACTATAACCCATATCGAGCCATCCCGAAAAAGAAACACCATGAATCATAGCCATAGGTAACCATTGACCATGACGGTCGCCCCATAGGTCACCATAGACCCCCATGTTTTCAGCCGGTGAAGCCTAGCGATGCCGCCAGCGGCGCCAGGTACTGCGTGCTGAGCGGTTCCTTGCTGTATCACATCGTGCGGCCGCAGCGCCACAACAAACAGGGTGTCGTGGAGGTCTTCAAGGGCGAGCGCCTTGGTGCAGCAGGGGGCCAGGGGGGGTGGGACGGTGCGCCATGGTGGGGCTACAGCTGGGAGGTTCTCATGTCGAACCCGGAGTGGTGGGTTTAGTTCTAAAACTGATTCTTATAGATGATGACTGGGGGTACCCCTATGACTTGAGAAACCAGCATATGATGGTTGTTGGTTGTTGGTTCTTTCGCGCAGTTCATGAAAGGTGAATGATGGTTATTGGTTGAGTCAATGACGATTAGTGAAGGATTCATGATGGTCAATGATGGTGAAAGATGGGTTGAAGTTGCAGGTGAATGAGCCGTGGTGGTATGATGGTTTTGGAATGGTTGAGAATGATGGCAAGGGTCGTGGTAAACTCTAGGTACCTAAGATCATACAATCAAGACATGATGATTTGACTTGAGGTTAGGATTACTCAATGTCTGAACATGATGAACTATTGTTACTTTGTGTTTCATATATTTTTCACTTTCCATTAATCAGGGATCATTTACAACAATGTTGACGGAAAAAAAATGGCCTACTTATGTAGATTACCCACACCTGTCAGTGATGACTTCACATCACCACGTGGTGTCATTCATACTGGCTCTCTGAATTTGAAAATGGTTGACCATGAAAGTAGAAATGGTGGTTCACAAACAAAAATGATCAATGGTGATACAGGGTATACCACTGATCGTCATAGCAGTTAGATCCACATTGCTTGCATTGCTTCTCACGACTTAATGGTAAGTGATGATTAATGATGGTTTGTGAGTGTTCATGGTTACCTGTGGAGAATTGGCTCCCAATGGTTGATGGTGGTAAATGACCAGCAATGATTGAGAAGAGTTAGTGATGGTCAACCATGATGGATGGTCAATCGTAGGTTGACAATCTGTCATCAGCTGGTTGTCCTTTTTATGGCTTCTGGTCAATGCTTCATGTTCGGTAGAAGCCAAGCCAACATAAATGGTTGACCGTGATAGGTTGAGAACGATGATCAACGAAGGTGGTTATGAATGGCAGCATTGTGTCAACAAATAATAAAGGCATTTATATACATGGATTTACCACCACTAGTAGTAGTAATAGTAGTAGTAGTAGCAGTAGTAGTAGTAGTAGTAGTAGGAGAAGCAGAAGGAGAAGGAGAAGGAGAAGGAGAGTACTCGGAGGAGGAGGAGCTGCTACAATTTTGACTCACCAGAAATCGGCAAGGATATGATGAACAATCGCAGGGATATAGTCATGTAGGAAAAACCAAGGATATGATTAGATATTAGGAGGTAGAAGCGGCCAAAGATGATAGGAACATGACTCTGTCAACATTGGTTGAGAATGGTGACTTATGATTGGTGGAAGTAGTTGTTTTAATGATTCATGTTGTTTTTGATTGTGAGTAGTTACCGTCAACGCTTGATCATTGATATTCATGGTGTTGGATAATGATAGCAAGGACAAATAATGATTTTACAACGGCCAGTAAGAGAGCTTGAGAAATGTGATCGACCAAGAAATGCTTGCTGTAGTCACTGCTAGTAGGAAATGAGCATTTTTGCGAATTGTGAGCTGTGATTATCACAGGGTATACGCCTAGTTCCCTATGGTTGATCATGGTTCAAATATGATTCTATTCTGTGAAAGATCCACGATCAAGGACCGACCGCTTTTGATGAAGAAACGTAAACAGTTCCCTGGTAGTGGTTTGATATGGACCTCTGAAAAGTTCGGTGTGGTGAGATACTACCATCAGCAGTAGGATCATAAGCAACACAAATGCTCCGTGTATTATATGTTTTTTTTTTTACCAACATTCACTTTTACAATGTCCCAAGATTCATTAAGATCGATATACCCTGGTGGGGACCAACAGCGAGACTTCCCCAGTCGTAGCACCCTACCACCAGTAGGAAACTGATCTTGCAGCCTATTCGGGGAGGGATCTTGAAACTACATGCAACCATGACCAACCAGCAGTGGTTGTATCAGTTTGGCAGTGACTGTCATCCTGAGACAGTGGCTAAAGATAATCAAGCTAAAGCTGATTTCTCTTGGTCCGGGATGCTTGAAGTGATATTTCAAACAACTACTACTACAGGGCATTAATTTCGAGCATATTGCATGCCATTTGAGATTGTCACGTAAACAATGAACGAGAGTACAGCAGATCAATGCTATCGATCTATTTAAGTCTATCTATATCATATAATGTAGGTCTACATTTGTGTATACATATGTGTAAAGATGTTCATCTATGATCAATAATCAGTTTCTTGGCGTGTCAGCCTTGTCAGCCTTGCAGATTCGAAGCTCAGGTGGGTTGGTGAAGGAGCTCTTTGGTTCGCCTCTTGGCCCAGGCAGAGCCCTTATAGCTGGTTGGTTGCCATGACTATGGGTGGAACTACGTCACACCAAAACAACCAACATCAACCAATTCTGGAGTAACTCACCTGGTCGGAGAACGACTCTGATGTTTGATGGTTGACTCATGCTTCAGTGACGCTGATTTCATGGGGAACAAATGGAACGAACCTGGTGAACTCATGGTTCATCTGGTGAATTCATCGGACCTGGCAACAGTTGCAGCGGCAAGCTGCTGCCGTTTGTCTTTGCCGGTTGCCGTTTTGCACTGTTGGTTCTTGTGGATAGCCCTTTTGGTTAGGATTGGTGATATTGGATATGAGTGCGGATTATTTACCAATAGGACGACGATCATCCACAGGATCAGTAAACAATCATTTATATTGTCATTGTATGATTGTTTACTTGTATGACCACTGTTGTGATTAGCTTTGAAGCAATGCTATTACTCGTATCGTCACTAATTAAAAAATATTCTTACTTTTGAATTGGTCATGACGAAGTATTGTTAATATGGCCACTAAGGGTTACAATTGACACCAGCATATTTTTGTAGCTTTGAGTCGCTGTGAGTCAGTAGATATGAATGGCACCCGCAAACTTGCTTTCTCTTCTGGTTGAAATCTTGGCACATTTTTCTGGTTTACAAACGTGTTTGACTTAGCCAGGGTGTTTTGCCAGCTGGAAAGACAACGGAGATACTTCTTAATTTCAAGTAGGTGGACCCCCAGGACCAAAAAAAACAATTTGTTTTCTGATCATGAGTGAGTAAATGTTCGGGTCCTTATTTTCAAACACACGGACACACATAGAGTTTGTTTTTCCTGGTTATTATTCATTATTGTTTATTATCCACAATATGGTTGGTATGTTCTCGCTATCAGTCAGCATTAGCTACTACCATCATTTTATTTGACACAGGACCTAATTCGAGTGCTTGCAGTTTGTGCTGTCTCTAATGGGTGTGAAGCCTTCCTTATCGGGATACCTCCAAATAGAATGGTAGGGATCAGTAGTCAACATGGCAATGCTTGTTTTCCACCAGCGCTGACCATCACCATCATCAGGTGCACTATTTATAACCGAAGATAGTTATTTTTTGGGGCCCACCTTGTAGTTCGAAGCTGTTGAACAAGCCATTTGACTTATGGTTATGTCTACGAAGCCGGAAATCACTCGACTTATGTTCACCAACTCAACCATCATTTTGCACACTGCTTAGTCACTATCATTTACCACTAACCACCATGGTTCACCATGATCCACCAGAATCCACCAGGATCAACGCTGAGGAAAACTGGGTTCATTTCGGTTGGTTGCGAGCGAAGACGGTTTGCCACTTGGCCAAGCCCCACGCCTGGGCCGCCTGGGCGCGGAGTGATGCAACCAGTCGTGACGCATCAGATTTCACGAGGCTTAGGAATGTTGAGCCCAGATGAATCAACCCAGTTGAGAGTAGAATTTTAATGGGAAGCCAGGGGTTAATCCAGGGTTGGCATTCATAATGACAATGATTTGAGTGCCAACAATTGGCTGGAAGAGATCCTGCACTGGGAATCCATGTGGGAAACTCCTATCGTTTCTGGTGCAAACGACGGGTTCCAACGTAGATGTCCCATCAAACCTGTGATTAACAGGACAGTATCACTGTGAATTGTGGCTGTGCTTAAGCCACAATTTGGAACTTGCAACTTGGGTTACTTTCAGTTGGATGGCTGGGATTTGTTTCTGCCTTTCTTTGTTCACTGTACCATAATGGCACCATTTGGGGTGCGGAAGGGAGCAACCATTTGGGGTGCGGAAGGGAGCAACCATTTGGGGTGCGGAAGGGAGCAACCATTTGGGGTGCGGAAGAGAGCAACCATTTGGGGTGCGGAAGGGAGCAACCTTGGGTAGCGTTGTGAACATGCCTCCTGAATTAGCTCTGTCATCATTTGTTGAGGTACCATGTGTTATCCCAGAATGTTGGGTATTGGAAATGATATGTTTTTCCGGATGATGTGGCCGGACTAGTACTTCAGGAAAAAACATATCTTCCAGATTGTTCATAATTTCTTTTTGCGGGGTGACCAGCCATTAGTGATACTTGCGTTAATACCCTGAGGATCCAAAAGTATATGGATGATTGGTACGCATTGACCATACTTATGTGCTTGGATCCTCAGGGATGAGCAGTTGCTATCCCTGGGAAACAAACCTGCAGCAGTTCACGGCTGAACTGACACCCGCCTGGTAAGGCGAACTTCTGTTGGTTCGCGTGGATGTCTTTCAGTCGGTGGCCATGAAGTCACCAAGTCCATACCTAGGACGCCGCCGGTTGGCCGATCTTTTGGAATGTGCGGGATGGGGATAACTATGGGCTTTAGTGCTGAATTTCCAGCAGGGATACATCAAAGTCACTTTTTGTGTACTTCACGGTAAGTAGGTATCTATTTTCAAGCGACTGATTTGCCGCAGGAAGTCATATCTACAAACAAGATGCTCGGCGCATGCGGACAATCTTTGCACGCACCAACTCCAAGTTCGGTTCCACTCTTGAAAACTAAGATAGAACCCACACCTCTTTGGCTCATACTTTGCGATCCCTTTTGCTTAGCATTAGACCTCCCAACAAGCCCTGGTTTACCAGAATGCTGTACATTTTAGGGGATGTCATGCAAGGTATGTTGACAGGACGGAAGTAAAGGAATATCAATGTAGTATAAAACTTATGATGAGGTCCCACATGAACTGTTATTTTCTAGTATCAACAATGATGGGCCATGGTTTATCATCGCTCCAAAAATCAGGTGTCTTCCTCATTATCCTCTTTGCTTGAGCCTTTTTTCGCCCAAAATGGATTTAATTAGCACAACCAACGAAATCATGTATTTTTCTTTTTCATTGGTCATCGCCATGAACCCGCATTAATCATCAATATCCATGTTTCATCACTACTAGCAATTATTAATAATCAAGAACATCATTAGATATCATTAGTCATGATTGGGTAATATCAAGCAATGTCAACTATATGTATTGATGAATTGTTCACCACCATTTGCCATCGCTAATCGTTTCATCAATGTCCCTTGATATTTACCATTATTATGAAATAAACCTGTCCACCATTCACTACAGCAAACTAGAGTTTATGAAAGGCAATGGCATATAGACATGATTGGACATTATTGTGCTGGAAAATCATCGACCATCACTACAGACCATAGCATCACACGCTATCTCCTGCTACGAATGATGGTTTGTTTATCGTTTGCTTAAACCATAGTCAGGACATGAATGGTGCACAAAAACTCGTGGATTTTTCCCTCTTACATGGATAATGTTGGGATGTTTAGAAGTAATTGATCATTCTTGAGATGATTAATCAGTGTAGACCACAATTATCCCTTTGGACAAACCATTGCTAGAAGGTCGTATCAACCAATGATGGTGACCACTCTTGGCCGTCACTCAGCACTATGAGCTAAGACAGCACCATTGCTAGCCATCAGCATGACCAGCATCTTCACCATCGTCAACCTGTAAAAAAAAATGAACCTTGTTTATCATCATGTTTGCCTTTATTCAAAGCTGCTCAAGAATTGTTCACCAGCTTTCAACCAGCTGCAGAACCATGATCCAAACATTATCTATTCATTCCGTGGCCATGTTGATATATTGAGCAGCAGCACTGTTTATCTATAACCAAAGTCAATCTTCAATTCGACCATAGTCAATCGATAACCTATTCATAGTCAACCTAGAAAGAAACGACATGATTTCAACTCCACAGGTTCCACCCTCGGCTTGTTCCACCCTGGGCTTCGCCTTCGGTCCCTGGTTGTGCTCGGTGCGCCGAGGCGTGGGTGAAACGCGTCAAGGAGGACGTGCGTCGCAACGAGGACGGCGTGGCGAGGCTCTTCCGTGGCCGGCCCTCGGACGCCTGGCGACGGAAGCGACGCTGCGGGGGGAGGCGGAGGCGGAGGTCAGGCTGCGTTGGTTGAGCTGCGTTGGTGAGGTCAGTTGGTCGGATTGGTTGGAGCTTGGTTGGAGAAAGTGGAGTTTGGTAGAAACTAGTTGATTGATGTTGATTGATTCCTTGGGTGAGGTTGATAGGTGATTGTTTGATTGGTTGTTGGCTGATGTTGATTGATGTTGGCTAGTGTTGGTCATATATCGAGCTTCGATCTGGTTTGTTTGCCAACAACCAGAGGATTGATATCCATTTCTGTTGGTTATAGATTCCTTGGTTGATTGGTGATTTGTTGATTTGCTACTATTGGTTATCGATCTGTTTTTTGTTGCAGTATACAAGTTTTTGTTGCTATCGGATATTTTTTTTACAGATTGACTGGTTGAACCAGTGTTGAACATGGTGGATTCAATAATCATAGCATTCTTGATGGGATCAAGTTTATCATGATGTCAGGCTTGATTATTTATCGACAAGTATGATGGATATGTGTGGATGGATATGGGTGTTAGTCAAAATAGGGGACCCCCCAAAATGATTGGTCTATTACTATCAGTGGTTGATGTTGGATGATTTGGGGGTACCCCTATTCGGAGAAACCACCATCGGAATGGTCATACCATTCTGAGGGCTCTATCCTATTGAGAGGGTAATGTTTTTTTCAATTGTGTCCATCATAGTCAACTGTGTTTTTTGATGTTTAACAATATAGTGGTTTGCAATGCTTGCCGTTGGCAATGATGCCTAATGATTTGGTGGTTGAGGATGGAATTGGTAATCATAGGTCACTGGTGTTTCTGTTTGAGAATCGGTAGTGAATGTTTGATACTTTCATGTATGGCTTGTGATATGTCACAAATCAACTCACAACTCATGGCAGCGGTGGGCCTCAGGATCTACAAGGAGATCAGAAGATCATTGAGCTGCCTGGCGAACTGTGGATTTTGCTGGGTCGGTGTTGAGGTGAAACATGGCTTACCCTATGCTTCATAGGGAGATTCATGAACCAATGATGTTCGTAGAGGCTAATGATTTTCATAGTGGCAGCCTGTTCACCATGGTTGATGAAGGTTGTGATAACTTTTGTTGCCACGGCTGATTCATCAGGTTCATCAATGCTGAATCTTCCCGGATGCCAACACAAGTACAATAGTATGCTCACGTTTATTAACTTGTATCTAGCGGGTGCTTTTATGGTTGACTAACATTGTTCACAGGTGAAACCACCAAGGAGGTATGGGTACATCTCTGAATGGTGTATCCAAAGAAGGAGATTACAATATATTACCATGATGATTTTTGGGAATGGCTTTGGGGATACACCATTCATGAACACAACCCAAATGACCTGTTTCGTGTTCATGATCGACAGTGACTGATGGGGGAAGAGTCACAAAGCGGGAATCCATGATGGTAAGACCTGACTGCACAAATGATGGAGTCTCCATGTGTCCAAACCTGGAATCTGAGTAGCTGGAATCATGGCAGACTTTCCAATTCCCAGTTCCGCCTGACTCGAAACTTCTGCAATGCTGTTCTTGATGTTTTTTGCTCCCCCCACAGAATGTACAACATCTGAAAGAATGAATCATTATTGAAATGAACAATACAACCCATGTTTCTACTCGTTGCTTTTGATGTTCCTTGTGTAAACAAACCATTAGCACTGTTTGGGAACAGTGATTTAAACGTTTGAAGACCACAATACTCGGGTCACATAAGTGCAGCCATCAAGCTGGATGTCAGAGGGAATGGGTCCACTGCCGATGCAATCGAAGTGCAAGACCGGGCATGATTCAGCATCATCAAACCAGCAAGCATGCACGATAGCTGATGGTGACAAGCTATGGGTCTTGTTGGTGCTAAGCATGATGAACGTTGCAAATATTGACAAGCTAACCACCGACCAATAAACGCCAGCTGACAAGCTCCAAGGTGGGGCCAGGTTGTAAGCTAGTTCCAAGATTTGCAATTCAACAAGCTGGTTATATCTACCATTCGCCTGGTGGTTACCCTAGAGACAAAGCAACTGATTCTCAGAAATGGTGGGCCATGCAATCTACAGGAAACCCATGGAAACCATTGGAAACCAGGGCCCTTGGTGGTTCAAACAGCCGGCGCGGCTTCCAACAGCCGGTGATTTTCCCATGGCCCCCAACCTCGCCAGCTGGGCTTCCCACCTCGTAGCTTGCCAGCCACAGGGCCATCGCGACGGACGCATGGCCGCATTCCACCTGTGGTGTCGTGAAGCGCACCGGGTTCGTTGTGGGACCTACCCTAATGCTCCCCTGCTGGATCACTGGTCAACCAAGATACCTGACAAGGATGTACTGCACCTTGAATCATTGACTATGGTTAAGTGTCCCGGCGCTCCCAGCATACCTCGATAGAAAGCTATGATTTCTAGGGTCATAACACCTTCTCAGAAGGCATTTGTTGATAGAAAGCTATGATTTCTAGGGTCGTAACACCTTCTCAGAAGGCATGATATGGCATTTGGAGCACCAGGGATAGGTTGTAGGCACCAGCCAGCAATTTTTGTGATAAGATATTCAGCAGCCAAGAATCATGTGGTTACCCGTTTCCCAAACTAAGCTGGAAACTGAAAGCCACCCTTTTGATAGGTGAACTAGCTACAGACGGTGGATGTTTCAATTAAGGGTTAGAGTACTGGAGGGAAACTAAGGGGGTACAACTGTTGGGTATGATAATGTGTTCACTAACACCAGTAAAAAGCAACTGTTTGTGGAACTGGTTTGTGAATCATGCATAATCATGCCATGTGGCTACCAGTGGGGTGGTTTTATTTCAGCTTTAGGGGCTAACAAGCAGCAATAGCCAACAACAATGGTTGATTCATTATCATGTTGGGTTAGTTGTACTTGCTGAGTACACCACCGAGGTATGGATTCTTGTATGTAATTAGCCGCTGACCACAATTCGTAGACTATTTTGAACGATTATGAGTGTTTGCTCTTGTAGGGCCTGTAGGGTATGATTTTCGCCCACCCATTCTGGAAATGCTACGAACCAACGCGTAGGACCACTCCACAACATGGCACCTTTTCTTTATACTTGCAGTTTAGGCACATCTGTGTAGAGTCCAGATAGATCTAGTGGAGATACGAAGGAGGTCGACGCTCCCACTTCAAGAACGGTGTTCAACAATTTGGGAGCAATCAAGCCTTCATTTTTGGGGTTCCCTATTTCGAGAAACACACATATAAGAAGTCAGAGACTATCAATGATCGACTAGATTCGAGCCACATGTATTGTTTAGCAGCCCATGATTGTGCCTTTTATAGTCAGATGAACCGACTTTCCAACGATGAATCAGCGGCACCATGCGACAGTTCGGTTTGTCCATGGCTTGTGCGTCCTTTGAAAGTTGAATGTGATATAATGTCACTTTGCCAGTCCTTGATGGTTTGGGGCATACTGTGGGTTCATGCAATGTTTGTGGAAGCATACCGGGGACGTCCTAAATATACGATCATGATATCCAGCATGCACATAGGTATACGTATACTCACGTGCATACAGGCGCAACAACACTCAATCGATAGAACCCACCGGCTATACAGCTACGCCATGCTACACTCAGTTGTGGTATTCTGAACACCTGATAATGTTAAGTTGTGGTTTCCACCTACCACTTTCTTCCAAATGCGTCTTCGAATCACAGCTGATCATTGACTAGATTTAGCGAGTACATGTTGCTTCAAGCATTCACTAATCATATCATCACCAACGATCATTGCAGAGTATTTATGGATGGCTTGATTCACCATTTTGGATACCATTTGCAGGGACTAGATGACTAGCTCGGCTGCAGTGAGCCTCCTCGACCAAACAGGAGTTGTTTCATGACAGGATGCTACAAGCACCGGCCTGTTGCAGCCGCTGTTGTACTAGTCATGAAAGCTTGTAGCTCAGAGAGGCAATGACCCGAAGCGTTCATGAGGATTGAACCTTTCAATGGTGCCAATGCTTTCTCTGTGAACCAACCTGTGATGAAAACGGATTATATTCTTCACAGTATGTATTTTTCTCATCCTGAAGATTGTGGTCGAGATGTAATTGAATATCGACTGCTTTGGTTGTTCCGCCACATAATTGATGTTTTAAAACACGGGGGTTGCCTGAGCCATGGATTTTTGCCCACTGAGTGGGTAATGGCTAGGGAGCAATTTAGTCAGGAACATTGTTGACAATATGCGGGTGTGGATCGAGGCCATCAAAGAAGGGGCAGGTGAACATTCCCGCTGAAACGGTTCTTTTTGGGGACTTTCACTACCTTGGTTTTGACCTACAACTGCATACCTACGTCGATATAGGCACGTACATGCGTACTATGTGCAGCTGTCACGATTGGAGTCGGTAAGTTGTTATTCTTGTGTTGCTTTTCGGTCACTGTTTTCCTGCCATTGTCATGGTGAACCATCAATCATAATCACTAAGATTGATGCATCATTCATTGTGCATTCAGTCATCATAAGTTTTCCCTTTGTGTGATATCCATTGATTATATAATCAATTCGATTGACCACTTTTACCAACCATTCCCAGCCGGAATTTCGCCATTGTGTTAAGCATTGTTTATTTTTTCCACTCTTTGGCCATCATTTGACCATTTCTAACACGATCAACCATTCACTACTTTCATTATCAAGGATTGACCAGTACTTGACTACGACTTAACCATCATGACCTATTACTTAGATCACTAATGAATCATTGCTTCACAATTGCAGTAACTCGCCACTACTTGACTATTCTCAACCATACTTCAACCATGACCAGTGCCTGATGTATTTTCTTTCCAATCCTACAGGGTGGAGCCCCGAAACAAGATCGCGATTTGTTGGTGAATATAACAGCTGGCTAACTACCAGCTAAGGTAGATTATACCCATAGTTCGATGGCGAATCAAATTACCAACTTTTAATCATTAACATTTATAAACCATTTTCAACCACTGTATTCACCACTATTTACCATTATGAACCATTACTCACCACTACATTCGCCACCATTGAATATTACACGGACCACTGTTAACATCTATTAACCACTGTTTTCGATTGCCTGCCACTACTAAGCACTGCACAATGGTAGGTCAAACTCCTGCGATGGTAACGGCTGTAGCCATCACTGGTTTCACAGGATGCATTCCCCGACCTGGCCAAGAAATTCGAACGTGCCCTGGCGCGAGCCGTACGGGCCGTTCCGACAAGGGAGCAACCGGGGTAGGGGCAGGAGCTCCTTTAAAGGGTAGGTGACTGATCAAGGGATGATGAATTTAGTTGTTTATTTGTTACAGCTTAGGGTAGCTTGTTTCAGTTCATGGCTAATTGATGACAATGGGAAGTTAAATGGTTGGTGATGGTGAATTAATGGTGGGGTGAATGGTGAAATAGTTGTAGATTGTGGGGAAGAACTATATATATATATATGTATGTAACGATGGTAAGTAGCCCTGTTTTTAAGGTAGGTTATAACCCCTGTAGCCATGGCTAGTAACCACTTACTAAGACAGGCTGCACATCAAAGTGGTAAGATGAGGACAGCTCAAAAAGCAACTCCCATCAACTCCCGATTCTGGCAGCACATTTTAGACATGAAACCCTGTGGTATCCAGATTTTGATTTGCTGCCGTATCAGGGAATGCTGGTTGTTCGGTTTGCAAGAGTCTGTTTCCCAATGAATTGGAAACGAAAAATACGGGCTCAGAAAACTAGAGCAGAAGCAAATGCACATGATTGTATTGATTGTATTTCATACATGCGATGTAACCACCCTGGAGTAGATAGAACATCAGCTATTGGACCATCCAGCTCAATGGTTTAACGCCTGGAACTACTCTCTGCGTGTAAAGGATGGTCATCTGAGATTGACAGGGCGAAACCACCCACTGATGCCAGTGGCGGAGCCAGAGCCATATTCCCTTCTAGTTTTCTATTTCCCGACCTAGTCGTAGCTTCTTAAGGAAGTAACCTTTGGGTCATGACGGTTGGCATTCAGAATGCTTGATTTATGGTCAATTGTAGCTTGTTAACTTATTATTATCAAGTGTCAACTATCATTAACTAACAATTTTGAATGTTTGTTCAGCGGGTGAATCACTGCTCTGACCTCTGGGTGAATTATCCCATCATTGACCTCTCATCATTGATGTCTTTGCTTCTCCCAACATTTACCTATATGGGTCTATCCAAAATCAAGTACCCCAAAGTCACTGGTGGTTTCCCTATCAACAATGGTTATGAACTTGGACGGTAGTAGATACCACCATTGAACCGGACAAACCTACTAGTGCTTAGCCATGACTAGACACTATTAACTATCATCAACTATGGTATTAAGCACTCTTAACCCCCTTGGCGAACAAGACAATGCAACATAAATGTTTGACCCATATCTTCCAATATTATCCACTATTGTTCGTTATGATCCCCGTTTCCACCTCAGAGAGAGTCCCCTAAGTGAGGTTGCACGTAGAGCACAAGTTGAGGCCTACAAGAAAGCAGGCGCACCCCCCAGGTCTATTCCAACCTGTTTCACTGGCGTCTTAGAGACAGTTGTGATCCCTTATTATAAACCCTTCTGGCTGCGGGTCAGTTCACCCTTAGTCCGCCTGGTTCCCCATCATTAACCAGCCAGTTTTACCTACAGTTTGGTTGGTTACTATCCGCCATTGTTGGTAAACTGCTTGACCCATAGCCATATTCATAGCTGGTATATCCTCTATGATTGTTAGTTTTCATCCCCTATCATTAATCATTAACCAGCTATTATTAACCATTGTTGTTAGTTGATTCATATTGATTAACCAGCTTGTTTCCCCTCTACCATATATCATTAACCAGTTGTAATCCCTTCTTAGCCCCTCTTTGCCCCACCATGGCCATGGCCATGGCCCGCCACGGCGCTCCACCGGAACTAAGGCTTGCTGCAGACCCCGTTGGGCCTCGTCAGCAGCTTCTCCACCACGCGGTCCATGTCCACCATGGGAGTCAACTAGGCGGAGCTGAGATCCAACCGTTGCAGCCAGCGTGGCCAGCATGGCCAGCATGGTTAATGGTGGTTAATGGTGGTGAACTAGTGCTGAATAACCAGTGGTTTATAGTGGTATAAAGAAGAAAACACGAAGAACATTAGGAAGTATCATGAAGAACATATGACACAGTATCATGAAGAAAAATGAAGAACAATGCAAAGTATCATGAAGAAAAAATGCAGAACAGGACAAAGTATCATGAAGGAAAAATGAAGAAAACATGAAAAAGAAATGAAGAACATGAGGAAGTACCATGAAGAAGCAATGAAGAACAAATGAAGACCAAAACAAAAAAAACACTGACAAAATAAATATGTTAGCTTTTCCAGCCTGTGGCTGGCTCAGTCACTCATAAGGTTAGTAGTGACTAGTGATTGATTATGGTTATATGACTAATGGTTGTTGCAATGATAATAGTTGATAATGATCATTGGTGGTTAACGGGCGAAGGTATGGGTTAGAACAGTTCTTTTCGAACCCCTCGATGATCAACGGCATCTCCCAATGGTTAACCTTGTTGGTAGTTTGACTAACATTCTGTTCAACAAACTTTGAAGATTCATGAACTTGTTGGATGTTGAACCATCCCAATGGTATGTTTGCCAAGAATTGGGATGATTGCATATTTTTCTTCGGGGTGGTTCAACCACCAACCAGTAAAGAATCTTCAAAGTCTCGGGACGGATCTCTCCAGCACGGTGCATGAAATTCATCGTCAAGCCACCGTGGCTGCATATTTCGGGGCGTCCATCAACAAGGCTATACCTGAAGTAGCAACCGTTCTTATATATCCATCCTTTGTTATTTTGTCAATAAAACCGTTGGCTTGGATGTATGACCATGCTGGAGTCGGTAGAACATCCCCCAAGTTCAATCTTTGAACTTTGAAAGCCTCGGGCATCAATTTGATCTTCTATCTACCAGGATGTTATACGTTAGCCATGAACAATCTATGAATACCTGCTGCTCGATGAACCATGGCTTAAATAAGCAATGAAGCAGTAGTTAACATAACCTTTCAGAACCATTTCTACGCATCACTTAAACAATCTTAAGCATCTTTTAATGATTTGTTCACCATTCTTAACCACTACTTCACCAATCTGAACGTCTCTTAGGCATTAATTGATTAGTTATTAGTAATAGCAAACCACCACTGAACCCTTCACCTTCCTCACCGTTGCATACGCCACGGGATGCCACGGGTTGCCCCTGCAGTCGACTCTCCAGGCGCTGCGGCATGCCCGGCACGGCTGGTGGCAACCGGTGGCACTGGCAGCCTGAAACCAGCAGATGGGACCCCAGCACCAGCAGCAGTGTATCAACGTAAAGCTTGGGGGTTACATGCGTTTACTGGTTCTGTATGGCGAGCTGGGTCAATATCAACCAATCAACTAATGGGGGATTTCCACTGATTTCCACCAACAGTTTCATAGGAAAAGCAATGGTTAACTGTATCACTTGTATCATCATACTTTACAAATGGTTTACCTACAAGGTACGAACATACAGGTTTACCTGATTATGTTTAGCACTTATGGTACCCTACAAGATTTGCCTCAAAATTCACCCAGCTCTAGTTGTGTCAACCATATTTGGTAGTTACATGTAGTTACCCTGGTTCTGTTCACCAACTTAGCGAACATTTGGGGGCCTTGTATCCATTGGCAAAGTGTCAGTTTTATTAGCATACCTCGCCAATGGTGGCCAATACCGGTTCCTGCAAGGTGTCCCAGTGATTAATGGACGGTTGATTGTTGTTGGCTTATGCTGAATGGTCAGTTAAGCTGGTGCAAATTAGTGACAACGGTTAGGAACCACCAAAAAACAACAATGAAGCAAGATACCACCTGCAGTGCCGCTGCCGTGCGAACTTCTTCAATCTCCGTTGAACTTGGCCATTTGGGTTTCAGCACATCAGGTCACAGATTGATGGCTCCTACTTGGGGATGGGTGATGAGCTAAGATCAGTGGAACTATTCACCATTTACAGATGTGAATTATTTGGTCAAAGATATGTTTTGCAGCTAAGAATGATTGGGGCTCACCGTGCAACTAGAACAACATATTCAGGTATTTTTGTAGCTATGGATATGTCCATATGGTGTTGTACATTCCTGAGTGTCAACAAGATGTGCAACATTTCTCCTCACGTATCAATACTATGCGTTTCATATCATGGATGTGGGCAGGAATGTTTGCTATATAAAACCGTTCTTGCAGAGCTCCTCAAGACACACTCCGAACGCGTAATAACACCAACGGTTTCCAGATATTATTTTTGTGTAAGTCAAGGGCATGGTTGTGTATTTGTGAATAGGTACGAAGGCGATCTAACAAAACTGAGGCAGATGTTTTTGGAAGGAAACGTCCACTAAATGTTTAGCCTGGTTCATCCAAAGATGATGAATTGATTTGACATTGCCATATTTGCAGGGTCACCCTTTTGCCAAGCCGGCCAACCCAATGCTGCATTGGAACTCAGCCCTGGTGGACTTAAAATGCAGGTGCATTTTTAGACAAGGCTAATAATGGGTTACTAAGATGTTGCCGACTCAGATTTGGTTCTCCTTGGGTCTGCCTTCAAGCTGTTTGTGTCATAGTGACTTATCAATCATGGCAGGGATTGCAGTTGGCAGTGATTTATAATCCAGTTGTGAATGAGGGCAGGCAGCAAAATTGTGGCAGCACTGCCGCACATTAGACAAGGAATGAAGCAAGCCGTTGCAGAAGCCAACTTTCTGTTGATTGTCATCGTCATTACTATTCATGACTTCGTGACCATCATTATCAGGACGTAGCTAGCATATGATGAAAATCAACAGAATGACAATCCCTTTCTGATCATTGTGTATAATGACAATTAGATATGTTATTTTGCTATACCCAAGGATCATTGAGTACTTGAATCGTGATTGTCATCTCGAATAGACCTTGCTATGGTGAACCTGTGATTCTGAAATTCCATCGATTGAGGACTCGCCTCCCTCCAATTGCTTTGTCGGAGTGAAGGCTCCAATGACCCGTCTCCAAAAGTAACCAGGGTTGTGCCTCATCGCTAAGATGGACCATCAAGTCCCCAATGACATCCAATGAGAAATCATAAGGTTCATGAGTGCCGATATAAGGTTGGGCTCCCCTAGTTATGTGTCGGTTAATAAGCCATTGAACGGTCGTTTTAGCTACCAAGGCTGGTAGTTCCTCCAACGAACTTGTTGGACAGCCGCCCCAAGCGCCCAGTGCCATGACGAGTTAAGGATGACGAGACACCGAAGGTGCCGTCAATGATATCTTTTTTGATTTCCGTCGTCGCAGCCGTGCACTGAGCCATGAACGTACGTGCTTGGCATAAGTGGTATCCCAGTTGGGGGACTTCAGAAGCATGAACCCCACAACTACTGACTTAGTATCCCACTTCACTTGCCATGCTTAGTCATTACATGTCATTACTTTCTACGTGGGATGATCCTCCAAGTGCCAACAGAGTACCATGAACATAACCACTGAGCACCAGCATGAATATTTTGCAGAGAAATTCCCTAAGCGCCCAGAATGCCCCCCAACTGTTCGAGCAGTTTGTTATAGCAAGCCAGGCTTATCGCCAAAATGTTCCCATCCCCAGCTTTCCCGAAGTGGGCATCATTCATCTTCCAAGCAGTGGGGATATCTACATTTCATGTCAAGCAATCATCAATTGCAGTGCTCAGACACATCATGGCATCACATCAGGCATATCGAAGCAAGAAGTCAGTCCATGATCAAGACTTCTGTTGTTTGATTCTAAAGCAGATCAACTGGGAGGGCCTAGTAGCCGGTCTTGCTCAAATGCCTCTATTGTTGGCATGTCCTATGTGATTGTTGTATTTGTCTTTGATTACTCACGCGAGATCAATAGCCAAGCCTGAATAGCCAACTTTCTTCTTTCTTTATGCTTGGTGTATCGGGCTGTACGTCCCAAAGTGACCGCAACCAAACTACTGGGATCTGAAAAAACATCAGGTTTGGGACTGTTGCTAATGACTCATAGCCAACTATAGTTGACATCCAAATGCCCTAATGCGTATAGTTTGTGATCCCTATTATCATCCAGCGTTACTCATCAACCAAACCAATATCCCTCTTGTTAGTCCCATAAATCATTAGAAGTTCTTCAACTATTGGTCATTGTCCAGCTTATCCAGCTGATCAATCATGAACCAACCTATCACCCGTGGCTACCATCGATCGACAAATCTTCAGCCCATGGCTCGGCGGGCTATGGCTGCAGAAATGTTCCACCTCTTTGAGGTGAGAAGTGAGCCATGACTTGGGAGTTTCCAAAAAATGGGAAGCCGCAGTTGAGTTCTTGGTGGCCTCAACAGGATCATCCAGTGAATGATTTGTTGATTTTTTATGTTTGTTGGATTTTTTGCCGATGCCTGAGATGCCTTGATTGATACAAGAAACCAAACAACTGCTACCACGTGCCGGATGCTTCTAATGTTTACTGCACAATTTCTGGGAACTATTGCACCGGACTGAATCTCTACTAGATGCATATGTGACACTTCTCAGGGACACGGCGAAAGATTATTGCCCGTATTTTTGGACTCATGCTACAGTTCACCAGAGACTAGGCTTTATCTAGACTTTGACAATAGGAGATGGATGGATGAAAAAAAACAATAGTGGCAAAACAACTACTAGTTCTTGTTTTTATATATGTTTTGGTTTCAACAGTATTTGGGATGGTTGATGGACCAACATTCAGAGGCCTTGAAACCATCAAGCAATTATAGTTGAACGCTATAAACAAGTTTGGATGACTGGATGTGGTGTTCAAATCTACCCGTCCTTGCTGGACTTCCTTCAAGTCCTCCGGTCCACTTCATCATCCCAACCAAGTATGGAAGCTTTTGAGGTTGCAAATGTTCACCATCATCGTATGGGTGCGTGGGCACGTGGGCCTCCCAGTCCCAGTTGGGTATGTGCTTTTTCAGTCCTTTTCATGTTGATGGGTATAGCTGGGCCACCCAAGAATTGGGATCTCCATTTCCACGCCCTGCAGAACTCAACTGATTTCGTCCATGAGCTCATCATAAGCGGTTGACCCGCGAAGCGAAGTCGCCTGCGTTCCATAGAGGATTCCAGTTCTGGCAGAACCAAAAAGTGACGCGGTGCGGCGTCACTTGGTGGGTGTGAAGGTCCGGGTCTCCAAGACATGTGCGGAAACAATTTCTCTTGGTGGCCCCGACTGGTTCTATTGGGTGCTTGGGAGGACCTATGGCTTTGGAGTGACCCACATCCGTACGCTTGTCAGTGTCCATGGCAACTTGATGATGCCAGACCATTTGTTCAAGGGGTGACCATCAACCAGAATAGGACACCTGTTTGGTGCTTTTTAAGGTTTTTCATGTTCACTAACTTTTATTCACATATGGTTGATTGACTAATGTGTTTCATAGGGGTTGAAACCATATGCCAGAAATATTTTGATGGATAATCATGGGTCGTTGTGGTAAACTATGGGGGATGACAACCAAGAAAAGTGTTGTGACTGTGACAACAATGTTTATTGATTCTTAACAGCTCTTGACCAGAGCTGGTTGTTTCTAGACCATTCTCTGAAGTCTCGGAGCATGCCATTGATTACACTAGCAGTATCCATCAAGTAGTATCATACCACTGTTCACTCTTGTCTACTGTGTGTCATAACATATGCATAGAATTGTGATTTCGATGGCTGTACTACCAGAATCCATTATGTCGCAATTACTCTGGTTATTCTTGCTCCATTAGCACACACACACACACCATTGGTTGTCCAAATGTTCACTATTGTTTACTTATGATATCACATAATTGTTTGCGAGAGAACCCATGCATCAGTTGTAACACATTTTTGTGATGCTACATTACTTCAATGAACAATTTTGGAAGCAATGTGTTCTATGTTTTGATATCCATTTTGTTGACAGATGATTAGTCGCACCATAGAACTGCAGTAAACTGGTTCACTTATACAATGACCAATCTTATAGTCATGTGTATCATGGTGAATTTGTACTATGAACTAACCATTTTACATATATGTCATGTGCATTATTTATTGAAAACTGTTTACACACAACCATTACGTTATTTCATGTTATACCATTTATAATTTATAGTTGTCAATTGACTTGTCCAGGCGGTCAAAATCCTCGCAGGGCATCTTGACATGGTGAGTTTGACTTGCGCCATGAGTGCCTGTGCTGTTCGCGGGGGATCCCAGGTGTGGAATTTCTGTAACGGAGAAGTTTGGGGGGAAGCCTGGGGAAGCCAGTCATGAGCGAGTTGACCAACAGTTGACTAGTTGGTATCAGCAGTTTGAAACCATGAGCTGAAACTGGTTGCTCCAGGTACGTTGACCAGCCACTTAAAAGCTGTTTCATCAGCCAATATACATATATAAATATATAATATATAAGTGTAGAGTATATATATACATATTTTTATTTATTTATTTATTTATTTATCTATCCATTTATATATATATATATATAAACATAAAGTGTATATATATATATATATTTGTTTATCCAAAAATATATATTTGTTTATCAATATATATCTATATATATATATAGAGTGTATATATAAATATATATCAATTTATCTGTATATATACATATATATTATCAATATTTGTATATATATATATTTACAGTGTGTATATATATATATATAAATATATTTTGAATTTCTATTTAAATATATATATATATGTTTTTTTTTTTAATTTCTATATACGTATACATAAATATATATATATATTTATATTTTTTATCTATATATATATTATCAATTTATATATATATATACATATATATATCTATATATTTTTCGTTTATCCATATATATATATATTTATCCATATTTGTATATATATATATATAGAGTGTATATATGTATAGTATACACAACCTGGCTAATTCTGCAAGGTCTTCTGAAACAATGTAGTTGTCTGAGAAACAAAGCTACTTCTATTTGTGTATGCACCTGGTTGTGTATGATGGGTTGTCATATTACTAGGATGACCAGGACAGTTCACAGCGGTTGGTGAAATTGATTCTATGCCTGTTGCGTGCCCAGACGGTAGATCGAGAGTGGACTGCAGCGGTTCTTGGGCTTGGCAGTCGAGTGGGCAGCACCTGAGGGTGTCTCAGTGTCGCCCGGACGGTGACCGCATGGAAACGCACACGCTGCGCTGTGCAACTTGGATGGGGAGCTCCGGTTCAACAAACCATGGCCGGAGAGCAAGTGGACATGTTCATTGCAATGAAACGGCTGCAACAGCGTTTTCCTCAGGATTGCGGCCATCTTCCCGGTCCATTTGCTGCGTTGCTGGTCGCACGTGAAGAAGTGGATACTTTCAGAAGCTTGTGACGAGATCATAGGGAAGATGATGAAGGCGACTTTCGTGTGGCAGATTACGTGTGATATTCAATCAATGGCTGGTAGTGGTTGGTAATGGTTGAATAATAAGTGGTTGGTAGTGGTAAAACATAAGGTTGGTAGTGGTTGAATAATAAGTCGTCTAATCACCAGCAGAGGCAGACATGCCAGCAACCATGGGCACCAGCTCTATTGATCATTCCCTTATTCACCGTCATTACAACTATCATAAGTATATTTCACCATAGTTTGCTATAGTTCATGGTTCATCACGGTTATAGTTATACCATGGTGATCGGAATCAAAGTTATATAACATGTTACAATGTTTTCACTCCTCGATCTACTACCATTAAACGTGAACTGTTTTTTTTTGTTGTTTTCAGTTTTTTTCACATCCGCCAAGGTTCACAGTGGCAGCATGTCCTTTGGCTTTTTCATGCCTGCTCTACCGATGCCAGGTCCTAGGGAAGCGGCGGTTGGTTTGCGGAAGCGAAACCCTGGATGATGGATCCTAGAACGGTACTTTTCATTGTATCCTGCTGGTTGGTCTGGGATACCGTGAACTACCATAAGCAAGTAGTAAAACCATAGTAGTAACTGTAATAGTTTTAGGATATTAGAATTGATAGTGATAATCACTGTAGTAATGAACATGGTATTAAGCATATCAACTAGCATAGCACTACCACTACTAATGGCATCCCAATATGTGGATAATGTAATGCTTCAGATTATAGGATAAACCTTCATGATCCTGATAGTTGCAGAATTTGAGCAAATCGGCACTGTACCCAACAAAAGTGAATCAAATTTCAATTCATGGATCATGTGCTTGATAATCTGTCAAACATTACGTATGGTACGATTATTAGTTGATCACCATTCATCACCATTCATGGTATGAGGAAATTGTATGGTCATGAATTGCGATGAATGCAGTTTCCCTGTATTCACCATTGAATGTTTGGATAGACTGGACCTTCAAAAGTGATTAATAACTCGTGGCACAACATACTTGATAGCCAGTACTTGCCCTACACTTGTGACAATCTACTCAATGACACAATTGACCGGGAAACCATAGGTGCATATCCCTGATTTGTGGCCACATGGATCTGTGATTGAACCCACAGCCGTGGTAAGCAACAATGCTCCCTGTGAAGGAGTGAATCACCACCATCAACCAGCTTCATAGTTTTCCTGATGATGCAGCATCAATCCTCGGCATCCTCAACAAGGTGGGACCCCCAGCTGTTAGCTCACTTGGTTTATAACTAGGGAAACTGTACCAGCTACTGTATGGTAGATATACGATATTATATCTGTATGAAATTTGCATGGCAAATCTTGACCAACTTATAAGGTTTGGGGACCCCAGTCCCAAAGGTATCCCAAGCGCTCAACTTACGGCTTGGATGCCGGTCTTGTGGTTCACTGCGTTTGGAAAGCCTTGACAGGCCGCCCATGGTCTTCAGCATGGCGATGAATGCATGTGCCATCGCACTGTTCTGGGCCGGGGGACCGAATGGGGATGGAACTCAGCACCACTGGCAGATAGGTTGTTGGATGAGCTGGTTCAGTTTGATTGGCGTAGGTCAGTTGCTTCGCTTGATATTTTGTTTGCGTTGCTAATTGCATGAGAGGCACCAGAAATGCCCATTAGAAGGACTACCAATTTGCTCAGATTATCAGAGGTGACGCAACGGGACGTAGCCAGATGCAGAGACGAATATGACGGTAACTTATAACACAAAACCAACAATGGCAAAATGGTAGCAATTGCATGTACTTACCAAACATGATGAAATGACCTGATATCAACCTGAAATTCTCATAAACCGAAGAATCACTGGAATACTTGTGGCCTACCAGATGATTGGTTGCATCCCGTTCGTGGCGACGTCAACCACAAGGCGAGACATTCCAAACTCAGCGTTTTAGCGGCTGAAGGTGGTACCACCCAAATGCCTATGTCCTACATACATGTGTAGGTGTATACATCCAGGTGCATGAACTAACACTGGTACTCGATTCCACACTGTGGATACAGACCGCTTTCTGATTGAGTTGAACTCAATGCATAATGATTCGGTGCAACATAAGTGGTAGTCAACTCAGCTCTTCTTGTAACTACACCCCAATGACTACATGATTCTAGATGATCCATGAGCGTTCGCCCTGAGAATCCAACTGTGCATCACAGAATTCATCAATGATTGGTTCCCATGGTGCTTGGCCATTGAAAACCAAAGGTTTTTGATGGCTGTATACGACTTTATACATGGTTTAACATGGTTTCACCATCACCTAGGGCTTAGAAAACCAGCGCTGGCGCCGCGTTTCGAGGCCAAAGCCTTGGAGATCTTTCAAGGCTCCGAAAATCCGGAGGCGAGCGAAGCTGCAGTGGTCCTGTGTTGTTCTTGTTGTTGTTGTTGTTGTTGTTGTTGTTGTTGTTGTTGTAGTTAGTGCTAGCGGTTGTGGTTGCCTTCCCACACTTCCTTGCAAGCTACCACCGTTACCTCCAATTTGTTTCAAGGGCGATGAATTCACTAGCTTTGGACCTGAAGAGGGTTGAACCTATGCTGGTTGATGGTGAAATATTAGTGATGTTCAAACCATAGCAAAATGAAGGTTGACTGATACTTACTTGATTCGATGGTTTCTTGATGATTAGTTGATGGACTGAACCTGCCTATTGGATTGTGTTTAAACCTAATGGTGAGCAACGATAAGTGATTGGACATGCCAGTTAATGAAGATCACAGCCTGCTTCAACGGCAGAGCAACTGTCCGCCTTAACAACTGAACTCCTCAAAAACCGTAGGTCTAACAATCGCTAGCCATAGGTCCAACCAGGGACTCTATATTGTTTGGCTTTCCCTGGAGGACCATTTCATCTCCTTGGTTTCCTAGGTCGTACATGTTACTTGCTTTCTGCCATGGAACCGAGCATTCCGGTCAACAACTGAATGTTTGCCGGTTGCCATACACAACTGTAGCTGTTCACTTTCAGTATCCGAATTGGAGGAGCGATTCGAAGTGCCCTCAGCATCCCTCAGCTGTTTTTTTCCAGGGTTCCCCTTGATAAGATACCTGGTGATTGTCCAGCTATCCAGGCGATTATCCACCAGAGGGCACCGCTTAAAATCTGTGAGTAGGCAGACTTTCAGAGCCTACAAACCCTGCAGGTTCCAGAACTGTTTGGTGGCATCCGACCCCTACAGTATATTGAGAGCTTGGGATACAATGGGCCCTGGCCCCCAAACGTTATATATAAATTGGTGAATATTCACCATTGACCTATGGTTCACAAAGGAGAATATTTTTAAGTAATGGTTAGTAAGTATTAATAAGTAAAAAACATTAATGTGTTTAAGATTTGCAATTTACCTATTGTTATCCCATAGTTACTCTGATTTTAACAGCTGGGGCCCCCACCTTGCACCATCCACAACTACGATGGTACCCACCTGATCATTGATCAGGCCTTAGCTTTCCAAAGTTTGCTTCAAAGTTGCAGCAACTCGTCGTGTTAACGTCGAATGGGTCTCGTTTGCAGTTGCACCAGCTTAAAAGGCCATGAAAACGGAAGATGCTTCAGACATGTTTGCTGCACCACTGATAACCATGATATGTGGCCAATTTCATGTTTGGTGTCTTTAATTAGATTTCAATGGCTACCAAAAGGCGAATGATGTGGCAGAAAATGAAGGGGTATCCATTGATCATGCATCAGCATCGCCCACAAAGTCGGCAGTTGGCAGCCACCCCTGGCAACGGTCCTTGATGATTCGGGTACCATAGCCGGGGTAAGCAAAGGGAGCTGCTTGGGATGTTCACCCGGCTGCCCCGCAGCTCCACCAGTGGCCTTGCGATTTCGTTTGTGGGTCGATACACTGGCACCGCCCCGGGTGTAACCAGGCACCATTGATGCACCCTGGACAATGGAATTCATTAGCTTGAAATATGGCGATAATGTGGTTGACATGGTTGTACGGACCCATTGTAAACAAAGCCCACATGTTTGGAAGTTGACTTGGTGGCTTTGTTTTGATATTTGCGTGTCTTGTCAATACTTGTTTGAGGCAACACATGTTTCTATTGCAAGCCACATGAATATTTGATGGTAAAATGCAACAGCTGCTTGGCTGGTAAAGCCAAGGTTTTTCTAAATCAATGTATGGATCTCCCAGTATGAACTTCCTATTACCTGGGTACGTTTCGAGGATGGCTATCCACACAATTGCTGATATAGAGCGGTATGGGCTACCAAATATCCTACACTTGGATGTGCATCCCTACTTAGGAGGTGGTTCATAACCATGGCTATTTTAATCTACCTGATAGGGTTGTTGGCCATAGTTGTGTTCATCCATTTCCAAATCAGTAGCGCAAGAACCCAGCAGTGAACATTTCTTTCAAAAACTCCTGCTTGATCATGATACTAGCAGCTCTACCAGCTGGCTTTCGTGGGTTGATGATGGAGAATGGTTAAACGAAAATGCTCCACTACCAACTTCATTACAGTTCAAAATAGTTCATGGTGAACAATTCTGATTTATAGCTAACTAATGGTCAACTCTTCCATTGATTTGCCGCGGCTGGGTTCCAAGCAGCCAGTAGAACCAGCCATCCTCCGGTCAAATGTTCTGCGCCGCCGAAGGTTCGACCTCGATATGGTCAACCTGATGTTGACCGCAGCCACCAGTTGTAGTTGGTATATCCCTACTTTTCCTGCTTATCAAGGCGCTTAATCACCAACCAAGCCACCCAAACCAGCCACCCAAAGCACCCAACCAAACAACGAACGGTCGACCACAGCTGCTTTCCCATGCGCCCGCCGATACCAGGGCTCGCCCAGGTGCCTGCAGACGTTTTCTGGAGGCCGGTGGCATGGTGGTAGCAGTGGGTTTGGAGGGCATGGTTCAACCAACTAATGGGGGATAATAGCCAGTAATAATAGGGAAAACAGTGGTTAATGATAGGGCAACCAGGGGTACAGGGTTTTGACCCAGTGCCATATAGATGATTTACATTGATTTACAAGTAAGCTTATGGTTGTTTCAAATTTAGATAATTGTGACATATTGTTGGTAACATGTTGGTTGATATCGGCCAATTCAATAATGGTTCTTCATGATTGTGGTTGATAAAGAGACTGGTGAAGAATCCTTTGAACGAACCATGGGTGCGTGCGTAAGTGTTCAGATGAAGCATCCAAACTTCGAGGTTGGAGCGACAAAAGTGTGGAGTGAGTGGCGTCCATGCGTGATGTACTGTACTGAAAGTAAATCGAGGTTTTGGTATTTGCTTGTGGTTGTGTCATGCTGGATTAAATATGTCTACCATTAACCAGCTGATAGCTGCTACCAACCAAATATGCTTGAAGTTTCCATCACAAACCAATCAGGGTTGAGAACATGCACATTTTGACTTCTTGTGCCTTGTAGATACTTGACTTTCTAAGGCCATCAAACCAAATTTTACCTTTTGACTTTGCCAGTCGGATAGCCAGGTTGTGCATTCTGCAGATGGTTGGAGGTACCTTCCTTCACATACTAGCTGCCACGAGCCTTCTCGGTGGTGTATCGAAACGACCAACTTATGTCCAAACACAAGAACAAGAAAAAGAGCAGCAGCAACAACAGCAACAGCCGCAGAACCAAAACACCAGGAGCAGCAAGACCATATCAAAGTGAGCATGGTCGTGACTCATGACTCATGACACTTGTTTTCTGCTGCTGATACTTCCAGGTCCGAGCTTTGACCAATTGGTGTCGCTGCCACACGCTTCGAAAGATGCGTCGCCCGCAGATAAAAGTATTGGGGCGAGCCTGCGGGGGAGATGAAAGACAAAGGGCATCGGCAGGTGTCTATGAGTGAAAATGTTTACTGTTTACTTGACCCCCAACCATCCAAATGCAAACATTATTTGTTGAAAAGTGATGATGATGATGATGATGATGATGATGATGATGATGATGATGATGATGATGATGATGG
>VSDK01001944.1:0-15170 GCA_009767595.1 Symbiodinium kawagutii | reverse complement strand
ATGATGATGATGATGATGATGATGATGATGATGATGATGATGATGACGGTGATTGACAATTTCTTGAGCTCGTACAACGAGCAACGTGCATCGAAAATATGTGTTGGAATTTTTCAGTTCCTATGAAAAGGGCAACAGTATGCATCAGTAGTTATCGGAGGGAGTGGTCCAAGGCTAGTGTTCCAGCATGCACGTCCTGCAGATATTTTCATTCCTTCCAGAATAATGGGTGTGTTAGCTAGCTTACTTTGGCAGGTAACTTGTGCCAAGACTCCAGGCAAACTTGACTCGGCGAAAGACTCAGTCGTTGTACCTGCTTGCTTTTTTTGGGACTAGCTATGCCAGTGCTTTTAAGGTATGTCAACAAGTCAACCACTACAAACGCTCAGCAACCATGTGTGTTTTCACACGGTTCCTTTGTTGTTGCTGTTGTTGCTGTTGTTGTTGCTGCTGCTGTTGTTGGTGTGGTTGTTGTTGTTGTTGTTGTTGTTGCTGTTGTTGCTGCTGCTCTTGTTGCTGTCGTTGTCGTTGTCGTTGTCGTTGTCGTTGTTGTTGTTGTTGTTGTTGTTGTTGTTGTTGTTGATAATGATGATGTTGTTGATAATGATGATGTTGTTGGTGTTGTGCATGTCGTACTCTGCTGGGTTCTGATGTCTAGTACGTGTGTTGGTTTTTGTTACTGAAGATGGTGCTTTCAGCCCTGTAAACAGTCTGAGAACTCAATTGATCAGATAGGGCTTGGAAGACCCAGATCTTTTGCTTGAAATTGCGCCGCTGTAAATTGTTTGAACTTTATTTTGTTCACTTCGTAACCATTGTTTCTTCATTTGTGGAAATGTTGATTTTGTATGATTTTGTGATGATATGTGGTGGCTCCGCAAAGTGCGGTGACCACCTCACATAGATCTGTGCTGCTTGTAGAAGGTTTGCCGGGGCAATGGTGATTGGACAATGCTATTGCTTCCTTCAAGGAACGCTTTCAAAGTGTTGAAGACAAAACATGAAACATCATGAAACAAATGCAGAACACAAACATGCAGCTGCACAAATCCGTCACCCTTACAGACATGATCTCAGGTTTTCGCATCAAAGGCAGGAAAACTTAGACCATTTGACCATTGTCAAAGTCATGTTCAGTGTTGGACAATTGCGTAATACCTTGGCCACTGTCCCTGAAGACATGCATTTTGTGGGGAGTTCATTCGGTGTGTTCCAAAATTCGGTTCGGTTCTCTCGTCATCCCATAGGAGAGTGGACACGACCCAACTTAGCTGCCAGTGCATTCGTAGCAGTTGGCCAATGTCGGATAAGGGCATTTCAGATGCGGAGCAACTTGGTTGCAGTGAGGAAGGAGGTCCTGAGGTACAACGACCATAAGGTTCGAAACATCAAACAGTTGGAACAGGCAATTGATTATACAATGATCCAAGATTGAGGCATCCATCCACTTCTATAACATACATCGCTGATCACTGACCATTCTTAAGACAATGATCAGCCACCAGAGCTTTTCACGGGTGTGGTCCACCTTTGTCCGTCGCCCTTCTATGCCCACCTTTGGACAAAAATCATTTATTTATACATACTTATTTCATGATTCAGGCCGCACCAAGAGGGTTGCTTCAATACAGCTGTAGTAGATGATAGCCCTACTGAAGTTGGAACAAAGCCATGTCTAACCTCAAGATGAGAGTTACCCGACCGGAAACCAACACGGACACTCACAATAAGTTGTTCCAATAAGAAACTATACATTGCAACCCCTATTTAGCACGATCAAGCTGTTGGCTTCCAGGAGCGTACAACATACCTACAATTGGTTGAATGCACCATCTAGGGTTACCAAGCCTTACCCCACACCCTGTGTTATTGACGCCTGACTTGATCGATTGAATGGCTGTTTCGTTGGTGGCTTGCTCGGTTGATTTCGGCCGCTTGGTCGTTTGGTTTCCGGTTGGTTGGTTGAACATATCCCGAATCCTTACTTGTGTTTGACATTTATACCACTTGTACCCCTGTTGTTGTTGTTGTTGTTGTTGTTGTTGTTGTTGTTGTTGTTGTTGTTGTTGCTTGCATTTGTTTGCTATTAATAAACCTACCCGGTATACCCCTGTATACACCTACTTGGCCGGTTGGATGGTTGCTTGGTTGGTTCCTTGGTGGGCAAATCCGACGGCTTCCCCTGTAGGCGCGACGCGCGGTCGCGAGGAGAGACCTTGCAGGCTGCCCTGTTGAGACTGCAATTGCTGGAGAAGGATGAGTCTCTTGGCCCCGCGGCTAGGAATTTGCCACCAGGGGTTGGTTTCAGATGGCTTCGCCAGTGTTTTCATGGTGTTTCATAAGATAGATTTATGTAGGGGATCGAAGGGGTGTGTTCAGGAAACTAGCGAATCCATCAGAACAAGTAGAGATGGTTGTTTTTGTGGGTTGTGAGATAGATTAATAGATTGGTCTCATGGTCACCTTCATCTATACTATACCTTGTGGCTGATTCTTTCAGACCGGTTGCTGTTGCTGAATCGGGTGGTACCATGCCCATATGGTAGATTCACAATGGAATAGCACCCTGATAAATGATGAAGACACTATCACTCTGACAAACAGGTGCAGTAACCACATTGTGGACTTTCTTCTTGAAGTTTGAAGGGCCTAGGCGGACATAGCCCCAAGGAGTTACGAATTGGAATAGTTTCCACCCGTAACCCTACTCACATTATCCATCCGTATACAAAACTCCATTCTACTGATTTTTCCTGGGTGATTGTTCCCAAGATGCAACCAACTTGTCTGTTTAGAGTTGGGTGCATTTCTATTGGCAAGACAGAGATTCTTGGACATTGGTTCCCTCAACAAGGACCCAATTTCTTAAGTTGCTGTAGATATTGAAAGCCGTGAGGATTCTTGTATTGGTGATATTAATACAAATCCCAGGTTCTTGCTGGTGGTATATACCAATTTCTCAACACAAATTGCTTGTGTTGGCACATTGCAAGTGTTTACGTGCATATATTCTATATCTAACAAGTATGAGATTCTTTGACAGTGGTTGAGCATCATTATTGCAACTATTCCCGACAACAGCATAGTGCTGCAAAAGTGAAGAAGTATCCACATCATCAACCTCAAGAAGCTCTGTATAAGTATCAGGTTAGATATCCTGTGGAGATAGTCAATATATGTTGATAAATTGTTAGGTGAAGATGGTATCCACAACTATCCATTGACCTGTGGTTAGAATAGCGACAGCTAAGGCTATGAGTCTTAGTTAAGATCAATACCTTAACAAACTATCCAGAACTACCAGGCTAGATATGTTAAATAAATACGATCATTAAATCCTTAGGCCATCATTAAATCCTATGGCTTTACTACTAAGGCTAATCCATAGGATAGATCAATACCCATCATTAAATCCTATGGCCAAGATATCTACGGGAGATTCGCCATGGTGCTGGGACGTCAAATGAGGCTGACCATCCACTTGCTTGGACGGGGCGGGAGAAGCAGCATGGCATGGGGGAGCTGTTGTGACCGGTGATGATAACGGTTAATGATAGGGGATAATGACCAGCTTTGGACCAAGCTCGTACAAGCTTAGGTTACAACCATGCCGAATGGTTTATCTACAGGATAGAGGATGATAACTAACAATAATGGTTAACAAATGTTAACAAATTACATGTTGGTGGTTTGACTTACATTGTTTTGTTTACTTTCCTCTAATCCTCTATGACTTTGGGATGGTTGGCTGATTAACACGCATTTTGTTCATGGGATCGAAACCACCCACGAGTGTTGATAATCTGGTGATCAATGAATTGTTTACTGCAGTGCAACATGATCATCTAGTCGATAATGCAATGGTTCCTGATGAGTGTTTATTGGTGGTTCTGGTCAGCAATCATTACAATACTGATTACTGAATAATGGCAATTTGGCCACAACAAGTAGGAAACATCATTCCTGTGGTGCCTTTTGCCTTATCGAGGTGTGCCTGAGCCATTTGTTGATCTTGACAGAGCAATTTGATGCCTGCATGGATCAACTGGGATTATGACTAGGATATAACAATGGTAAGTACCCCTCACAGGTAGGTTATAACTTATAACTTCTATCTAACTAGTTGGTAAGTACCCCTACAACTAGGATATAACAATGGTAAGTACCCCTGCAAGGTTATAACAATGGTAAGGGCATCATGACTTCTATCTACTGTAACCCCTACAACCATGTTCAGTCACCAGTTCCAGTTCCTGGCGATGCACATCTCGTGGACAAACTTCGAGCCGCTGCCAGCTGTTGGTATCCAACCTGCTGCCACCTCGTTGAAGCATCCACTCCCAACGGCCCAACGGCCCTTTTTGCATGTTTGATGTCCATGGGGTGCCTCAATAGTTGATGCAGAATGCACAAACATGTTTCTTTGTTTGCTTGTTTGTTTGTTTGTTTGCTTGTTTGTTTGTTTGTTTGCGAATCATTACAGATTCGTTGTGTGTTGATGTTGATTCGTTGTGTGTTGATTGGCCATGATCGTCGCGTGTATGTAGTTGGATACTGCAAATGTTCACTGTTCAGCGTGCTTGCTTTTATTCAGCAACACATTTTGGCTCATTTATATATAATTAAGCACATGGGTTTTGCTTTCCTCTAACTTATATAATGAATCAAATTCAGTTGTGCTGAGTCTGAGCCTTATTGGGCTAACATCATATGCTTTCTGGTCAAGTTAACCTGCTTCTGTCGGCTTTGATGTTGCTACTATATAAGGTCAATGTTTCTGTACATGGCTTCGAATTTCACGATAGTCAATAGGTATGCTGCTTCAAATTGTACATGCATACCAACGTAGCGTTATTCAAGATATTTGCGTCTTTATTTTTTGGGGGTTTTGGAACGTGCATGACGAACACAGCATTGCTTCAAAAATACACATGTGTAAAACATGTATTGGAAAACAGCATGACAAAATATAGAGATAGGGACTTTAAATATTACGAACTATTTTTATTTGGACGAAAAACAACAATTGGACAGGGTAACTTCTGGTGTGCATCAGGGTTGGAAGGCTTGGGTTTGCACTGTCATCTCTATATATCCTGGTTATTTTGGTTCAGAACTACAGAGTGCCTTGATGATATAAATATATATCAAATCGTTAGGTAAAACAACATAGATAAATCACATCATACATGAAACAACATCTTTATTTTACACCTATTAGTGAACAAGCTAAATGCTGATAATTACGACTCTATACATGATATGCATTGAATCTTCACTATTTCTTATAAGATTAAGCAAAACAAACCGTTGCTTAAAGAACATCTTCCACAAATCCAAAAATCATGTCAATGTACAGAAATATTCCAACAAACAAATCGCCTACATAAACAACAAAGGCAATTTTTTAATGTATCAACCATATACCAAGACAAACTCCCACATCATATGAACCAACTATTAGAAGTTACACACACATATATGTTTTTACAATATGTGTAAACCATTAACCATAATAAAAACCATAAATGGAAATACATTGAGCTCCTGAAACAAGAAAAGCCATTCAACTCCTTTGGCTTAATGAATGTTTCTTAAACACCTTGGGTTCATCATTGAAAAAAATGTACCATTTAAGAATCATGGTTTTTAGGTGGTTAAACTATTTATATGACAAGCTTTGTTAGTATCAAGATTTTTTAATGCCATGATAACCTTTGTTAGAATCATTTTATCAAGAAAGTCAAACTATATATATATATGTATATATATATATATGTGATAACCTTTGTTTAATCAGTAAGTCATTTTTTGGTTAAATATTTATATGCCATGTAAAACTATTTGATCATTTTATCAGATTTTGTTCCAAACTTCCTGGGTTCAGGAGCTCAATGGCGCGAGGAGGGCGGGGATTTGCTCAGCGTGCGGCAGCGCTTCCCGCTGGTGGCGGGGTCCGTGCTGCGGCTGGGGCTCGTGGGACCTACGGCGTTGAGGCGCGGGGTCACGACTCGTGGAGGGGTGGTGGGTGGGTGGATGGGTGGGTTGGCTGGTTGATGGTTGCCTTACTAAGCCTTTAAGCAGCAATAGTAGGGATGTACCAACTATCATTGGGTTTGTTGGGTGATGATTGGATGCTGGTCATCAGGAGAATTGATGTTTAAGTAATTATAGATGATCAGGATGAGGAAAAGTATATATATATATTTATATATATTTGAACATGCCGGAGGGTTCTTGATCATAACTACAAACAAAAAGGCAACCACTGGTCGTATCATCCAAGTTAAAGTTTATGAAATGTTCAGAGAAGCTACTTAGTCAAAAGCACTTCAGTTGATATTTCAAAGACCCTAACTTCTTGCTACTGGCTGTAGCAATCTAAATAGCTTTTACCCCTTGGACCAACTGGCCCTGGGATGATACCTCAAATACTGTATGGTTCTGAACCCAAAGATGAAATCAAAGGTCTACTTACAGACTGTTTTTTTTCGCGAGATTTTGCGCTTAAGCTTTTCCTTGCACACTACTGGTTTTCATTTGCAAATAGGTTTGTTAGGTCCCTGGACAGACCAATACAAGTGTTCAAATGTGATATTGATTATCAACCAGGTTTCGCAAACCACTAGTGATGATCATGGATCATTTTTTGTCATCATGAAGTTATTATGAACCATAAATTAATCACAAACCAGAGCTTTGAGCGTCATCGACCATGATCAGTCGCAAATAGTTTGCTAATTTTTGTTGCATATCATGCAGAGGAACATGTTTGACCATCAATCATTAGTTACCAATTGATCCAGTAATGAGATTCATGAGCTCATGCTATATCATCCAGTCATTACTCTATGTCATCAAGTCGTTACTTGCAAGCCTAAGTCAATTCCACTCATCATACAGTAATCAGTAACTAACGATAATGAGCAACCATTTTTGACCACTACAATGACTATCCAAGGTGATTGAGCACATGATCCGTATCAGCAGTCATCATTATCAACCATTATCAACCACTTTTGAGTATCCATTAACTAGTGATGATCATCATCGTAAACCAATATCAACCATGACAAACCATTATCGCCAACTATTGTTTCACCACCGTTGATTATCAATTACAAGTCATAGTCATAGTCATTAGGGTTCAACAACTGTCCATATTATGGTTAAACCACTACTTCTACTACGAACCATTATAATGATCATTCTATGACAAGTCATGATTCTCAACCGCTACTCTCCAATCGCCACTCATCACCATCCGCTGGTGCAGGCCTGGCGAAGGCCCCGGCCGTGACGAAGTGCAGCGATGCGGAAGCGACGAAGCGTCAGCGGGTCGTCGCCGCATCGAAGTGAGACATCGAGTGGGGCTCTACCACGAGGCGGAGCCGGTGGTGCTGCAGTGGTTCATGTGGGCCGATGAATGGTTCATGATCATCGACAACCACTGAACCACTGCTATTAACGGTGGTTGAAGATGGTTCATGATCATCAATAATTGAGCAGTACTATTAGTGGTGGTTGATGGTGAATGGTGGTGCTTTATATGATCGTTCATGATTAATGGTCATGGTGGGTTATAAGCGTTATAAGGAGCCGCAACCACGCACCATGTTCTCACCATGATGGTTCAGTGATGGTTAGTTGATGGTACAAGTGATCTTGGTGCTGGTAGTTCATGATGGTGAGCCGCATCTCATGATGGCATCACAACGCTACAAAACAGTTGATGACATTTGAATCTACAAAACATTAGCATGCCCAAGCTACGATTTGCAAAGATCTATTGTTACCTCATCAATCCTTATGAATTCTCTATGAGTTGCCAGCCAATGCAGACCTCCCCATGTATTTCGCCTGGGACTTTCGGTTTGAACCAATCCTGCGTGCAACATGGCTTCGCTGCTCAGGTGTCGTTCGATGATTGGCCAGCACCAGTTTCTCAGCACCGCGCTGGGTTGGTGTTTTTCTCTCCGTGAACGTGGACTCACTTTGTTTGGTTGTGCCTGAAATTCGTACTTGCGTTTTTTTGAGGGTGATTGCGGTGGAACTGGTGTTTGTGGTTGTTTTTTGGGATCGTGAGGCTTGATTGTTGTCGTTGTGTTGTTGTTAAGGATGTGGTTCTTCATTGTTGCTGCATTCCAACTCTGAGCGCAACGATCTTCCAACCTCGTTTCCTTTTTATTTCACATCCGAGACTTCCGTTTGACCATCTTTTGTGATTGCTCAAGCACTATCAGGTCACTATCACCTTCATGGACCAGACATAACCAGACCCAGAAACCAAAAACATCAAGGCCTTCAACATATCCCCTAGTACTGGCCACAGCCACCTTTCCAAGGGCGGTGTCGCAGCATCGGCGTCGCTCAGGATTTGATCTGCGCCTTTCAACCAGGGCTTTGGGGCTACAGCAGCTGGCAGCCCTCCATCCACAAAGCCCTCGACGCAGCTCCGCTGTGCCTGGACACCCATGGTGTGGCCTCCAGTGGTTGGTGCGGTGGCTCCGGATGGGGAGGCGCAACGCTGGTTGGTTGAGAAGTGGTGAGGATTGACCGTGACCCATTGGTACTGTAGTAATTGATGGTTCAGAAGGGGTTAGTAGCCATGGTTGGTGGTGGTTAAGGATGGTTGGCTAGTTGGTTAGTATTGTGGTTTATGGTTCATGATAACTGATTACAATTGTTGATATAATGGTAAGGAATTGTGGGATTCTGCTTATTTGTGAGTCATAGCCGTCAAAGATGGTTTGGGATGGGGGTGATCATCAAGAATAATTAGGATATGAAGAGCCAACTAGATAAGAGCACGGTGGTATATTTGTCAATGGCTGGTACCTTCAAGTCAGTGATGGGTATCCGTATTGAAAATGATCGCAGATTGGGAGTACGCAACATGTTGTCATGATTGCGCTGTACGTTTCTTGCGCACACAAATGGTAAAAACAAAACAATCACTCGAGACTATATCCTCAACTACAGGAGCCCCTCAAGGGTTGCTTTCCTCGAAGGAAATCTAGGAGTTGTTGGAGGCTTGTGTGAGTCATCCGTTTATGGACTAGGCACTTGTTTTAAAGGCAGTGTGAAACCTATTCTTTGGTGAAAGTTCACTACCCACAGATGTTGTTGATTTGATTGTTGCTGACTGCTGTTGAATGTAATAATAGTTGTCGTAGTGCAGAGGCCTAAGCGCAGACATTCATGCTCTAAGGAAGGTAAGAACTCACACAATTCAAATCAGTCATTGCAATATTTTCCGTCAGCCATCCGTGGCACTCAGCACGTGCGTGTTGTCCCCAATGGCCGGGGTGGTCCAAATTCAACTCAGAGCTGAGTGCCTTGTGGGAGTCCATGGTACGAGTACTAGCCGGAACTTCTGATGGAAACCTCCCAGATTGGTTGGTGATCACATGACTCACCAGAGGACGATCGTCCCAATTATATGACTCACCTTTGTCAGACAAGCGTAACCAAGATGAACCAAGTCAATGTGTGTTGGAAGCTTTTGTCGAGTAGAATTCTTTCCAAATAGAACAAGTGTGCAGGAGCCGGAACAGTCCTTGGAATTTGGAATCCTGGGTCAGCAGTCCTGAATGTCCGCACTTGGAAGAACTATAGATGATGGATCACTAGACATAGGCACATGCGGCATGATGCGTAATCGGTGCACGCGATCAACCAACTTAGATGCCACAGCATCGATTCTGAGGCTCATAACCAGCTACAACGAGGAAGAGGCAGATGAAGAGTATCTCGTCCAATGTCCTGGTTCCCTTTGTGACCGTTACACTGCCTTGAATCGAGTTATGCTTTGATGGGGCATGTTATCACCCCCCTCCCTGTGAGTGGGGTACGGTCAGCCAATGCTATGTTTGATCATGAGCTGCACACATGGTATCCCTCGTGGTCCTGTCAGAAATGGCTAGCTACTCGTAGCCATATTATGTACATGCAGACTGTTGGAAATCACAAATACAACGATACCCTACTTGGCGTTATAAACACCATGGTTTTGGTGGTCAATAGCTGTTCTAGGACTTGTTTTCTTTTCCTTTTCTTTTCAGGGGCTTGTGCTAACCCATGAACTAAGAGGTGCAGAACTTGCGGGTAATCTACCACAGTTGGAGTCGGGTAACATTTTTGGGGGACATTATTCCCCATTGTCATCACCCATGAAGCAAGACATCCACACGACGTCTGATCGGTGGCGCAATCCGCAGCTGCAGGCTGTCAACTGTCAAGTGCTTCGCCCCCCTCACACAGCAGGAGCAGTTCCAAACCCATGAACGATTATCCTCAATCAGCAAGAATGGCTGTATTTATGGTTCATGGTGGTCATCAAAAACCATTAATTAAGAAGCCAAGTTACATTCATGAAGACTGGTGAAATAGGTAGCAGTGCTCATCTACTCAAGCCGTAAGGATGCAATCAGAATAAACAATTTACCACTGCAGCAGCAGCAGCGAATCTCAGCTTTTCGAGCTTGAATGACTTTGCCATGCAGGCGTGCTCCGCGGTCTCAGGGGAGACCCTGGCGTTTTGTCATGCAGATGAATTCCAAGGCAAGTCAGCCAAAGCTGTAAAGCAACTGTTGGCTATTCAGCTTCGCATTTCCAGGTTTCGACTACGGCTCTTGGTGGAAGATGGTTCCCGCATCATGCCAGACGATGAGGTTTTTGCTGCTTTGCCTTCAGTGACTGTACAGCTGGTCTTCTTGGGTTTTGAGCAGACTGAAGGAGACACTGTCGTCCAGGAGATGGTTTCTGCCTGCATAGACAATCAGCCGGATGCACTTGAAAACTTGTTGCAACGGCCCTTAAATCCAGACCTGAAGGATGAACATGACAGAACGCCGATGCACTATGCTGCAGAAAACGGGCATCTTGAGGTTGTGAAGCTCTTGATTGACGCAGATTCAGCTAAAAATGAAAGCGACAGCGAGGGGCTGGCACCGCTGTTCCTAGCATGTCAGGAGGGCCACGTGGAAGTAGTGCGTTTGCTGATTGAAGCTGGTGCTGACAAGAACCAGGCTCCGACAGATGATGGTGAAACGCCGTTGCACATTGCAGCCGCACTGGGCCACATCGAAACAGTGCGTTTGCTGATCCAAGCTGGTGCTGACAAGAACCAAGCTACAACAGACAATGCTGAATCGCCACTGAACGCGGCATCTAGGCAGGGACACATCGAAGTAGTGCGTTTGTTGATCGAAGCTGGTGCTGACACGAAACAGGTCGTGACAGATGATCGCACAACACCATTGCACAATGCATCTTGGGAGGGCCACCTTGAAATAGTGCGCTTGTTGATAGAAGCTGATGTTGAGCAGATCCACGCAACAACATATAATGGGGAATCGCCACTGTACATTGCATCTGAGCAAGGCCATAGTAGAGTAGTGCGTTTGCTGATCGAAGCTGGTGCAGATAAAAGCCAGATGACAGACGATGGTATGACACCACTGTACATTGCATCTGCGCATGGCCACAGTGAAGTTGTGCGATTCTTGATCGAAGCTGGTGCTGACAAGAACCAGGCTGAAACACACTATTGCACAACACCGCTGTCCATTGCATCTAGGGAGGGCCACATTGAGGTAGTCCGTTTTTTGATCAAAGCTGGTGCTGACACGAAGCAGGTCACGACAGACAATAGCGCAACACCATTGCTACAAGCATCTGCATCGGGCCACCTTGAAATAGTGCGCATGTTGATCGAAGCTGATGCTGAGCAGATCCAGGCAACAACATACGATGGGCGATCGCCACTGTACGTTGCATTTGCGCGGGGCCACAGTCATGTCGTGCGTTTGTTGACCGAAGCTGGTGCTGACACAAAACAGTTCACGACAGACAATGGCACAACTTCGTTGCACCATGCATCTGGGGAGGGCCAGCTTGAAAGAGTGCGCTCGTTGATAGAAGCTGGTGCTGACAAGAACCAGGCCACGACAACATTCGGTGCATCTCCATTGTACATTGCATCTGAGCGGGGCCACATTGAAATAGTGCGATTTTTGATCGAAGCTGGTGCTGACAAGAACCAGGCCACAATAACATACGGTGCATCGCCATTGTACATTGCAGCCGCGCGGGGCCACATTGAAACAGTGCGTTTGTTGATCGAAGCTGGTGCTGACAAGAACCAGGCCACAATAACATACGGTGCATCGCCATTGTACATTGCAGCCGCGCGGGGCCACATTGAAACAGTGCGTTTGTTGATCGAAGCTGGTGCTGATAAGAGCCTGGCTGAGACAGACTATGGTGCGACACCTTTTTTCGTTGCATCTGCGTGGGGCAACATTGAAATAGTGCGCATGTTGGTTGAAGCTGATGCTGAGCAGATCCACGCAACAACATACACTGGTATATCGCCACTGTACATTGCATCTGTGCAAGGCCACAGTGAAGTAGTACGTTTGTTGATCGAAGCTGGTGCTGATAAGAACCGGGCTGAGACAGACTATGGTGCAACACCATTGTGCGTTGCATCTGCGTGGGGCCGCATTGAAGTAGTGCGCTTGTTGCTTGAAGCTGATGCTGAGCAGATCCACGCAACAACATACACGGGTGTATCGCCACTGTACATTGCATCTGCGCATGGCCACAGTGAAGTTGTGCGATTCTTGATCGAAGCTGGTGCTGAGAAGAACCGGGCTGAGACAGACTATGGTGCGACACCTTTGTTCGTTGCATCTGCGTGGGGCAACATTGAAATAGTGCGCATGTTGGTTGAAGCTGATGCTGAGCAAATCCACGCAACAACATACACTGGTATATCGCCACTGTACATTGCATCTGTGCAAGGCCACAGTGAAGTAGTACGTTTGTTGATCGAAGCTGGTGCTGATAAGGACCAGGCGACAACAGATCATGGTGCATCGCCATTGAGCGTTGCACCCCAGAAACGGCAGCGTCGAACGTAGGCGCTTGTCAAACAGTGGACACCATCAGTGATTTCGATGGCCACTTGAATCATCATTGATTAATGAGGACAAGGGTGGGGCTGGCGTCATTCTGGGCCCCACCAGCCAGTGCTCCTTGTGAACGTTCCAGCTGCTTGTGGACTTTGTTTTGTTGATGGTTGGTTGCGACACCAATTGTTGCTGCTACTGTAAGTAGGAGTGGTTCTTGTCGTTGGTGATGGGAGCGGAAGATGGCCTTTAGAAACCACGCTGAAGGAGACCAAATCCCAGGTAGTAAAATAACTCGTGAACTGAAGCAGTGGGTTTTGTATATAATTACTGTATGTCCATCAACGGTCCTGTTCTATCAGCGCTTTCTGGGTGATTGGGGGGCAGTGCTTCTTACCCTTGATATGATGTTTGGCAGGTTTTTCTTAGGGAAAGGGAGATCTATTCTTCGTGTTGGTGGCGGTTTCTTATCTGTATAGGCTGAAAGCGGCTAGGCTGGGCCATCAAGATAATTTGCTTCGCTGATTGCTTGCTTGCTCCGTTCCGTGGTTTTTTGACGAACCGTGAACTGATTATTGACAGTTTCGTATTAAGAACCTGACCCCTACCATGCAGGCCCTGCCAAGATTTGCGACAGGATGTCGGTGGTCTGATGTGTGGAGTGTTGTTGCCCAGGGCGGTGGCAGGACAGACAGCAGAAACAATGCGATTCATAGTCAGCAATTGTTAACAGGTAAGACAATGGCTGGTTTATCACTATATAAATTGATAATATTGGACGCTTTGGGGCTTTGGGGGGTCCCTATTTTGAGAAACACCCATATGGTTTCATGACTTTCATCGGCACTGTGCCATCAACAAAAAAAAGCGTTGAAAATCAATCCTGAAGAAATCTAATTTCCAGGATCAACTCTAGCACACACCAACCATTTGGAAACCATCTTGAAGATTAAACACCAACGTACAGAAGCCATTCGTTCCATCAAACAACCAACCAGTGAGCATTCCAAACTTTTTGGTGGTTTCTCAAAATAGGGGACCCCCAAAACGGTTGGTGTACGACTATAACTATAGTTAATCTGAGCCCCGGATTAATAAAACCCTACAAAATAATATTAAAAAATTTCAAAAATCATTGATTTTTTTGATTTTTTTAATCTTCGTTAATGAATTCGTAATTTATTTTTAATCTTCGGTTCCGTGATCATGCAGCTAAACACCCCTAAATAATACTATTTTTTTTCGGGTTTGAATGTTTTTTACCGTTTCAAGTGTGTTTGAAACAAATAAGTCTGAAGCCGGAATTCCGAAATTCAAATATTATAATTATTACTTGATTGATTTTATTAGTTAATTTATTGATTTCTTTCATTAATTAACTAAATTTGTTCATCTCAAATTGATTAATTAACCAATTAACTAATGCATCAGCAAATGCCTCTCACCAGCTGCACTGGAACCCTCTAGAACATCATTGATTATCATCTGCACTGCAACCTTCCAGAACCTCTCACCAGGTGCACGGGAATCTCTGGAACCTCATCGACTACCTGCACTGCAACCTGCCAGAACCTCTCACCAGGTGCACGGGAATCCTCTCTGGAACCTCATCGAAAATCATCTGCACAGCAACCTTCCAGAACCTCTCACCAGGTGCACGGGAACCCTCTCTGGAACCTCATCGACTATCATCTGCACCGCAACCCTCCAGAACCTCTCACCAGGTGCACTGGAACCCTCTAGAACATCATTGATTATCATCTGCAACGCAACCTTCCAGAACCTCTCACCAGGTGCACGGGAACCCTCTGGAACCTCATCCACTACCTTCACTGCAACCTGCCAGAACTTCTCATCAGGTGCATTGATTGATTCATTGATTTTTATTTTTGTCACTACCTGCCTGTGTCTCACAAACGACAATTTTGAGTGTTTTTATTAGTTAATTTATTGATTGCTTTCATTAATTAAGTAATTTTTTTCATCTCAAATTGATTACTTAACCAATTAACTAAAGTAATGCATTAAGCGAATTGAAATTAACTAATTAATTCATTGAATTAGTTCACTATTTTTTTTTAAGAGTTAATAAACTAATGAATCAGGATTCAGTGAGTCGAATCTAATTTATTAATTAATCTAATAATTTGATTAATTAATTAATTAAATAACTAATTGACTAATTGAATTTTATTTATTAATTAACTAATTAATCAATTAACTAATTAAATACTTGTAGTGAATTCATTAAAG
>VSDK01001934.1:3258-21985 GCA_009767595.1 Symbiodinium kawagutii | reverse complement strand
CCCCATTGGAACAGAGTGCAACGGCATCATTGCCAATGCGGGAGTGGCAGCTGTAGCCTCCACGATCTTTGTTCGCATTGCTCTTGGCACTCTTCTGGAGAGGTTTGGTCCTGTCAATGTGCAGTCGGGTTTGATGACCTTCGGGGCGATTTGGGTTGCCTTGGCTGCCACAATTCAAGCACCATGGCAATACTTTGTGATTCGGTTCTTCATCGGGTGCGCAGGACAAGCGAGAGTAAAAGTGAAACATATTGGAGTGCTCTCGGTCCTTGAAGTGAGTGTTTGTTTTGGTTGTTATGTTTAGCAGTTCCAAAAACTTGAGGAACATATGAGTAGCTCCTCTGTGTCGCGGGTTTTTCAAAGTGCGAGATGTTTGCAGTGGTCATCCCCTGGTGAATCGTGTGCAGGAGCCACCTTTGTGACGAACCAATTCTGGTGCTCTTTGATGTTTTCGCCGAATGTGGTCGGCACTGCCAATGCCACAGCAGCTGGCTGGGGCAATTTGGGTGGTGGCGTAACACAAATCTTTATGATTTCCGTGCTCTTCAATCCCATGGTGGCCGGCGGCCTTGAAGCTGATACCGCCTGGCGAGTGTCTATGATCATTCCAGCTGTTCTCTTCTTGATGTGCGCTGCCGCCGTGAAGTTTTTGTGCTGGGACACACCAACTGCCAAACGCTTTGATGTATCTGTGACTGGCAAGACCAAGAAGCCATCCTTGTGGGACTATGTTGAGGTGCTGAAAGATGTCCGTGTCCTTGTGATGATCTTCCAGTATTCCGCTTGCTTTGGCACAGAGCTTGTGATGAACTCAGTTGTTCCATGATGTTCAATGGAATTCGATGGAGTTTCCCTGTAAATCACTCTTGGGACGGTTACCGTAGCGTTTGGACAGAAGTGTATTCACATGTCCCTTCACTTTAAGAGAAAATGAAGGCAGGTTGAGCAGCGCACTAACATGTGACAACTGTTCATGCCAAAGGGCTGCTGGAGTTTTCACAACATGTCGTAACTGAGGCCATGAACAACCAGCTGGCGACGCATTTCAGGACATATTTCCAGCTACCTGCAGCGGATGCTTCTGCCTTGGCTGGAGCTTTTGGCTTGATGAACCTGTTTGCCAGGTCTTTGGGCGGAATCAGCAGTGACGTCCTCTTCAAATACGTGGGATTCCGTGGCCGCATTTGGGCACAGTTCTTGGCGTTGTTCTTTGAGGCCATTTTCCTCTTCGGCTTCGGACTGGTGGACAATTCACAACCATGGTACGTTGCACTGGCTGTCCTTGTGTGTTTCTCCTTGTTTGTGCAGATGGCAGAAGGGACGAGTTGCTCTTCTGATTTGCTATCATTTTCTGTAGACCATGAGTGTAGTTGGGGTTTTTGTATCGTGTCATGTTTTGTTTGTGTTTGTCTAATACACTGAGGAGGATGAAGAGGTTTTGTTCTTTAGCAACACTGATTATGCTTTTTGCGTGACATGAGACCGTCTATTGAGGCTATGGTATTGTGCCTTTCATGAACAAGCAGGAGCTTGCAATAGTCTCCGCTCTTGTCGGAGCTGGCGGCAACTTGGGGGCTGTGATTGCAGGCTTTTGCTTTTACAAAGCCATCGATGACCCACTGATTCCCTTCCAAGTGCATGCGGGCTATGTGATGTTCTGGGCATTGCTGACCCCAGTGTACTACTGGAAAGAGCATGGCGGCATGTTCCATGGGCCAGCAGAACCTGTCAAAGATAAAACTCAGGAGAAATCCCAACCAGAAGCTGCAGAAACGGAGATGCGTGTGTAAACAGACTTTGCGTATCTTCCCTTGCCAATCCTGGAACTGCCCAGGTGGCGTGGCTTAAGCATGCGGCAAGGCCGTGTCATTTTTTTGTCGCCCATGCAAGGACATGGCGTGACAATGCATGACGTTACATCAGCAAATGACTGCTGATAGTAAAGCCATCCGAAGTCTCAAAGCAATTCAAAGCAACGGTTTTATTGGGCCCTGGCACGGAGTGCAGGGTCCTTGGCAGATACGGTAAGTTGCGCACGTTCCTTGCAAATCTGCCTGGCTAAAAAACGTGCAATGCCCACAGTAGTGCAGATTGAAAAGACGTTGATTTATTTTTTCTGCACAAGGTCAAGAGAACAAGGGAACTGCTTTCTGAGGTCTCTAAGTTCCTGTTTGGCATCCCAGTCCAGCTTCACTGAATTTGCAGGTTCCAAGTGAGGAAGCACACCTTTGTATTGGCAACCTAGGCGTTGTTAAAAGTGCGGCGTGTCAAACATGACATTCTGCTTGTTGCTTTATGATGAAGAATGCTGGGAGTCATACAGATGCAGGAATTTCGACCGCAGATGTGTTTAGGAAACATCAGGAAACATACCGTAGAATTAAGAATCATTAGGCTTTATTGCAAGTTGCATGTAGAATGTTTGATTCTGAAACTCACTGATGCTCAGACCAGCTGATCAAGCCTGTGAGTTTGTCGGAAGTGAGAAGGGTGCCATGAAGAAATCGGTCCTGGTCATTGGTCATGGCCCCATTGGCCATTCTTTCATTGAGAAGATGACCAGTGGTGCTGGTGACTATGAGGTGTCAGTGCTTTGCGAAGAGCCTCGACCAGCATACAATCGGGTCATGTTGACTCAGTACTTTGAGGACCGAGATGCCGCAAAACATGACAAGATGAAGCTGTCCTATGTCAGTGAGGATGATCTGAAGGATCTCAATGTCAAACTCATCTATGGGCGGGCAATGTCCATTGACCGAGAGGCCAAGAAGGTTTCCTATGCAAAACCTGATGGCAAATCTGAGGCTGTTGTTGATTACAATGTGCTGGTTTTGGCGACTGGTTCGTTCTGCTTTGTTCCTCCTGTTCCTGGAATGACAATCCCAGAGAAGAAGAACATGAACTGGCCGGATGATCCTGCATCAAGACCAGATGGTGTTTTCGTCTACCGCACCATCGAAGATCTTGAATCACTGATTGCAAGAGCCAATGCCGGGGCCAAGCGTGCTGTGGTCATCGGTGGTGGACTCCTGGGACTGGAAGCAGCCAAGGCGGTGTATGACCTAAAGATGGAGAGCCATGTCTTGGAGATGGCGCCATACTTGATGCCCACACAGCTCAATGAAGCAGCTGGTAAGGTCTTGTGCAAGAAGATCAATGACTTGGGTGTTCATGTGCATTGCGGCGTCCAAATCAAGCGTGTCGTTTTAGATGACGGCAAGGTGAGCGGCATTGAATTGCTTGAAAAGGGAGAGGAATCTTCGAGTGTTCTGGAAACAGACCTCATTATCGTCTCTTGCGGCGTTCGACCCCGTGATGAGTTGGCTAGGCAGTGTGGCCTAGAGATCGGCGCCAGGGGTGGTGTCAAAGTGGATTCGTCTTTGCGATCCTCAGATGAAAGCATCTTTGCCATCGGAGAAGTTGCAGCAATTCAGGGGAACATGTGCTATGGTTTGTGGGCACCTGGAGTTGAGCAAGCTGAAACCTTGGCACAGAATTTGCTCAAGGGGCCTAGTGCATCTGAGTATGTGTCCAGCGATCTCAGCACAAAGCTCAAGCTTTTGGGTGTCGAAGTTGCATCCTTCGGCCGAAGTGCAGATTTCTGGTTCAAGCGTCAGTTCGATGGGAAGGATGATGTCAAATTCATCGATTGCCAGGATCATCTCAATGACACATATCGACGGCTCTGTTTTTCAGCAGATGGTTCCAAACTCATGGGTGGGGTTCTTGTTGGAGATGCAAAGGACTACTCAAAGCTGCTTCAACTGAGCAAAAAGGAGGACCTCGGTGGAAACGAGCCTGCGGCACTTGCCTTCAAGCACCCACCACCCGGTGCCACTGCTGCTGTTGCGGATGGCGGTGACGGTACTGGGCTGGCTGATGATGATTTGATTTGCACTTGCATCGGCCTTTCCAAGAGCCAAGTGCGCAAGACCATCATTGAGTATGAAGCCTACACGGTTCCTGAGATCAAAAAAAGCTGCAAGGCTGGCACAGGCTGTGGGGGTTGTGTCACGCCAGTGGGTGAGGTCCCAAAGTTGTTGGCACACACCCTTAAGACGCTTGGAAAGGCTGGAAGCTCTCGCATTTGTTGTCATTTCAATTTCTCCAGAAGGGAGCTGTTTGACATCATCAAAGTAAAGGAACTCAAGTCCTTTGAAGAGGTGCTGTCCACCGTTGGAGAAGAAGGATGCACAGATGGTTGTGAGGTGTGCAAGCCTATTGTTGCTTCCATTCTGTCAGGGCTTTGGAATGATCATGCCCTCAAAGACGGACGTGACCAGATTCAGGACACCAACGATCGTTTCCTGGCCAACATCCAAAAGACTGGAACCTACTCAGTCATTCCTCGTTGCCCTGGAGGTGACATCACACCTGACACCTTGATTGCTTTTGCCACCACAGCGAAGAAATATGGATTATGGACCAAGATCACTGGTGCTCAGCGTTTGGGCATGTATGGGGCTAAGATCCATGACTTGCCAGACATCTTCAAGGAGTTGGTGGATGCAGGTATGGAGACAGGACAAGCCTATGGCAAGGCATTGCGAACTGTGAAGAGCTGTGTGGGCACCAGTTGGTGTCGTTATGGCCAGCAGGATTCCGTGAGTATGGCTGTCACCCTGGAGAATCGCTACAAAGGCCTTCGGGCTCCTCACAAGATCAAGATGGCAGCCTCAGGCTGTTTGCGAGAGTGTGCCGAAGCTCAGGGCAAGGATGTGGGTGTAATTGCCACCCAGGCAGGATACAACTTGTATGTGTGTGGCAATGGCGGTGCCAAGCCTGTGCATGCTAAATTGCTTGCTACTGACTTGTCTGAAGAACTGGTGCTGAAGTACACTGACCGGTTCCTGATGTTCTACATTACTACTGCCAAGCATCTGCAGCGCACAGCCCCCTGGCTGGCAGAATTAGAAGGTGGCATCGAGTACCTCAAGAAGGTCGTCATTGAGGATTATTTGGGCATTGCCTGCGACCTGGAGAAAATGATGGAGCGCAATCGAAGCAATGAAAAGTGTGAGTGGAAGGCGGTCGCATATGACGAAGGCCTTCGACGGAAGTTCAAGCAGTTCGCGAACACGGATGCAACCCATGACTCGGAGCAGATTGAATACATTTCCATGCGTGGCCAACGCCACCCAAACACGTATAGTCCGCCAGACATCACTGGGCCAGCCTTGTACTCCAAGGACAGCTCCGCTGACGACAGCTGGGAATGGATCTTTGCTGGAATTGTCAGTGACTATCCTAAGAATGGTGGGCTCAGTGTGAAGCATGGGACCCAAGAACTTGCTGTCTTCCATTTGCCGGGTCAATCTGAAGAGTGGTTCGCCACACAGAATCTTTGCCCGCACAAGCAAGCTCGTAGCATCTCGCGCGGACTGGTTGGAGTGCAGCCGAATGGCACATTGACTGTGGCAGACCCTATCTATAAAACGACATACAACCTCCGCACAGGTGAGGGCATTGCCAACCCCAGCTTGAACCTGTCAACCTTCAACACCAAAGTGGAGGATGGGAAAGTCTTTGTGCAAGTGCCTTCCAGCTCCAAGATGGAAGAGGCCTTTGAGAAGACTATCAGTGACTCCTTCAAGGCGAACGGCAAGGAAAAAAATAGCAATGAACAGGACTTGTCCTGGTGAGCTTTGCAACTGGCTTGACATTAATTTTTTTGGTGCTTTGTCAAAATGACAGGGGGCAGCGCATGAAAGCATTGCTGACAGCTTTGCATAGTTTGCATAGCTTTGCCTGGCTTTGCTCTGGGGGACCTTGCATGGAGTGCAGGACCCTAGACGGATTGTACAAAGTTTCTTCTGTCAATTCGCGCAGGAAAGATCTGAAGAACCATCCATGCTTGTTTCTGTCAACATGTGCCGATGTGTGCCAACATGTGCCAACATGTGCCAACATGTGCCAACATGTGCCATTATGTGCCAACATGTGCCAACATGTGCCAACTGCTCCAAGCAGGCTTGTTCAGGATGTGAGATAGAGTCGAGTGATATGATGGCAAACCTTCAATCACTTCATCTCCAAGGAGTGGATTGAAATGAACAAGACCTGATCAAGTGACTTCTTGCGAGTCTGTTTCAAGATTGACATGTCATCATTTTGTCTTACCTCAGACTCTGTCACAGCGACCTGCTTCCCCAGCACTCTAGAATTTTGCAAAGACATCAAAGACATGATGTTCTGGATATCGTGGCAAGATGTGCGAGATGTGGCAAGATGTGGCAAGGCAGGGAATGCATAGACTATTAGACATGTTCATGGCACAACACTTTGTTCTTCTCGTGCACAAGGAGCGTTTTAACCCGCACTTTCCTTCGGAACTCTGGTAGTCTGGAGTCGTCTTTTCATATGTGTTCACTTATGTTGAACCGTGATGGGGTAGAACACAGAGACGTCAAACATGATCAATGAACATTCTTGTTGCACATATTTCTGCTATTTGTTCGGGGATGGCTTTTGATATGGGTGATGTATGGTGACGTCACTCTCATTGAACCTGCCTCAGGTCGCTGGGCATGTCCGCAGCCGAAGGCTGGACACGTCCGATTTGTGGTTTTGGTCGACTTATCGGAGAAAATATGGGTCAAGCAATTGGGGTACCCGACAACCAGAGTAGTGTCGCTATGTTCAGCTGATAAAAATTGTTTGACTGCCCAATTCCACTTGCAACGGCTTTCGTTTTCCAACGAAATGGATATCAAGCGGTGGATTCCGGGGTCGCTCCATGATTGGAAGCATTTACACTTCCATGGTATCTTGGACTCAGAGCCATGGTCCGAGCGATCGACCCAAGAAATGTAGGGCCGGTGGCCTGACGGAAAAAAACATCGGTTTCAGACTCATGGGTTTATTTGTTCCATTGTATTTATCTCATTGTGTTTTTAACTTATTAACTGCCATGTTTGATGTTGATTCATTGTTCATGATTTTTGACCATCAGCACTTGACAGTTTGTTTTTTGGTTGTCAAGTGAGAATTCATTTCTCACTTGTGGCATTTGTTATTGTTAATCCACTCTTGCGCGTTTGGCTCTGGCGGAGCGTGAGAGTTGCCCCTTCGGGCATCCATATAGCTCTACCCTAGGGAGAGTGCTGCATGGTTGCTCACCTCTTTCAATTACTCCAGCTTTGCATCTTCATTTGCGCACCCGACGACATGGAGAACTCTCATTCCTGGAACTCGAAGGGCGCGGACCTGCAGTCGGCTGCCGGCTTGGCACAGGCACTTGCAGAAGTGGAGGAGCAAGTGCCGAGCCAAGGTGAGGAAGCTTGGTTCTCGGAAACTGGGAGTTCGTGGAAAGCATACTGTGAGGATAGCACTGCGTGAGCTCAGTGTCCACCCCAGCTTCAGTCCAGACAAGTTTCCGTTACCAACACGTTGCCTGTGGAGCCAAATAGGCGCAGCAAGAGCCCGAAGCAAATGCATACAGAAGCTGACGAGGATGCAGATTTGCTTCAAGTTGCGCCGGAGTGTCCAGCATGGGCGACGACCATGCCACAGAGTCTGTGCCCACTTGAAGGTGCCGCCGCCACGGCGGACATCCGGTGCAGTGCTTTTTTGCTGGCGCCCGACAAGGCAAAGATGTTGGAGCACCTCAAGGGCCTCAGAGAGAGGCGGCTGGATTTGCAAGGATGCCTTTCAACTGCTGAAGAAATTGGAAGCCCTGTCACAGGAGCAAGCGTCACAGGTACTCTTGACGCATTCCTCACACCTCCACAAATGGACGAAGTTGAGAGGGCAAATCCAGTCACAAGGTCGCAAGATTCCAAGGATTAGATCAGGAATGGTCGAGCTTCATTCGGTCTGCGACAGGAAAGGTACAAAGCTCATGCTGGCATGTTCCAGCAATGCAGGCCGGATACTTTAGATAAATCAGGCATCAAAGACATTGCTGGGAAATGCTGAGGAGACGCAAATCTCACAACTGCCAGATTGACAAGACACTTTGCAGCGTTTCCAAGGGATGGCAAAGCGTCCGCATTTATTCAGATCAAGGATGGAGCTGTTGGGGGACTCATTGCCCAGACCTGTGCCGTGGGAAGGGGGAAGGAGAAGCCCAGCTCTATTCGAAACGACGTCGCCGCAGCCGGGGCCAACGATCCGAAAGGCCAAGGCAAACAAATCTGGGACCAGAACGTCTGTATGGTGTGGAGGCATGGCCCCTTCAGTCGGCTATGGGGGAGATGATGATCGAGTTGTCTATTGCAGCCACGTGTTTGCGCCTGTTATGAATGATGGGGATTCCAGAGAACTGCATGGGCCTCAACAGGCAGGTTGAGGTGCTGCCACACTGCATTGCGCGTCTACTTGGTGGCTCCAATATGTTGAAAGCAGTTCGCTCCAAGCAGTGGTGCGAAGGGGCTGGTTTGTGGCGTGCAGTCTTGGACTCAGCTGTGGAGCGGTTGTCTTTGTACAAGTCCTGGGTGGTGTTGACTGGTGTTGGCTGCATTCTGCAGGAGGCGCTCACGAATTTCCATTCCAGCGCAGACAAGGCCCCAGGGATTGTTGCCACTTGGCCAATTTCAACGAACTTGGATATTGTTGATGATGGTGAGGCTGAAATTCGCAGGGGCAAGTTGTATCACACCAGGCTTCTCCATGCCACTACAACGAGTCCTGCTTCGTGGTCACGGCTCCAACTTCGCTATAGTAGAATGGCTGGTGTTTCCATAGCGCGTTTGAAGAAAATGCTTTTCCAAGAGTAGCGCGCCCGTTAAATAATATATTCTGGGGAAACAAAAATTTTGCGCGGACAACGCGTTTTTTAAGCACTGCGTTGTTTAAATGCTGTTTTTTCAGGACTGGCTGGGCAAAGTGACTACTACTTTTCCAACTTTGGGGAATGAGGGCCGGAAGGCCATTCGGCGCAATAAAGCTCACAATTGTTCCAGGGCGCCAGGGGTGCCATACAAAGACGAAAAAAGCAGAACATCGCCTGCGAAGAGACAACCGCTGTGACATTGGAGCGCGCCATTGTCCCCAAGCTGTCTCCGAGCGCTACCCTCCCGCCGCCCCAGGGCCGCAACGAGTTCTTCGTGAAGCACCCATTGGTATTTGTACGCCCTGAATGATTGCAGCGAGCATGCCCAGAGCCCAGTGTGCCAGTTTGGGGCCGGTATTTTTGCGGCTCAGTGAGCAAGAAACGCATTGCCAAGTTTCAAACCAATTTCCCGCGTGGCAGATGGAAAGCGTCGCTTGCTTATCAGTGGAAGATGAAAGCAGCAAAAAATTGAAACAGTTCACAGAACACCGTCGCCTTTTGATTGCATTCGTGCGTCGCTTGGAGAAGCGTATCTTGGGCGGGTGTCAAAAAAGCGATTTTGATTGGAAAACTGCGTCTCGGCCTTGAGTATCCACGCTGCTCGAAATACCATCTTGCCGGGCAGGCCAGCAAGCCAGTGAAGGTCACCAAGGGCAAGGTTGCGCAAGTGATTTGAGGTTTTGGTCTTAGGTCTTCGGTCTGAGATTTTTAAACCAATGCTCAGCAGTGAGTGGCTGGAAGGCCAAAAATATGACAGCCTCTTCTGATCAAAAAATGGGCGCCTTGGCAAATCCTATGGGCCTACCATGTTTTCTTTTTTGGCCCAAGCCCACCAATTGCAAGATCTTTTTTGCTGGGATTTCAGTGCGTGGTTCGCCCGAGTATGGTTGGAAATTTGTGGGTCTTGCCGAACAGTTTCGGCGTGGATCAAGCTCAGTCACAGATTGCAGCTGGAAAACTATTTTTGTGGATGGCAAAGATAAAGTTGAGCAAACAAAGAGCTTGCCTCTCAGCATCTTCTTGGCGGGAGCTTGCCATGTCAAAGTCAGAGGGCTAGAAGCTGAGCCCATATGAGAGACAGGCTTGTTTTGATGAACTAGGATAGCTGAAGTTATGGTAGCTGATGTATGGTAGCTGGGCTTGGGGTAGCTGAGCTTGTGGCGCCTGAGCTTGAAATTGCTGGAACCAATCTGACAAAGCTCGTAAAAAACCCAGCGTGCAAGAGCCAGGCTTCTGGCTTCCAAGCTAAAGGAATCAGAGTGGTGAATTAAGCTTCTCTGGTTTGCTGAAAAGCCAGACAAACCAGAGGTGTCATTATCTGGCGGGCAGGAATGTCTGCCGCATTGCTTTTTACTGCAATCCAGGCAGCGCATTCTTGTCTTTCGCCCGCTTTCGCCATTCAAACACAAGAACTAAAGAAGGGGCTTGCCCACCATGAATTGGTCCAGCAGATTCCAACCAGCAAGACCGGGTCCCTTTTGGAGCAGAACCCCAATGTCTCAGCATGGTTCTGTGGCTGGTGGTGACAATGTTCGCGTTGATGTTGGGCCACAAATGTTTCGCTGTGCTAGCCAGCTTCTTTCGCAAATTCTGCCGCTATATCGGAGTTGGTTTTCCACAGATGGAAAGGAAGCGCATGCGTGCAAGACTTAAGTGTGAAGACCATGTGCTGCGACGGTGTCCAGCGTTAATTGTTCAAATTTGATGGCGTTGGCGATGGCAGCGCCAATTCTTGACGTGAAGCGGCGCTTTCTTGCCAAGGCTAGCGTCAAACAATGAGCCGGCGGTTTCTACATGACTGTCCTAAATGGAGCAGCCAATGTCGCCTCTTGATCATTTTCTAGTTAATGGACACCCGCAATGCTCAGGTTTAGTCTGGCGCAGCTTCTACACCAGCAGGGTCCAAGCTGTGCTGTGTCAACTCCACCTAAGCGTGCAGCGCTTCACTGCGGTGAGCTTCCTGCGCGCGCTGGTGCAAGAGCGCGCTTTTTTCAAACAATAATCCCAGATGGGCAAACACAGTGAGCAGCTCATTTGCTGTAGAGTTAAACTTGCTTGAAGACTTGTGCTTTCGCGCCCTTTTCTCGTTGAATTGCGCAATGACATTGATGCCGCAACGCTTCCATTGTGATGGAATGTTCCAGCGCTATGCGCCCCATTTCTTCCACCATGGGTCCAGCGCTTCTCTGAGCGGGCTGTCTGTGAATGAGCTTCCGCATGGAAGCTGCTGCTAGCTTGCTAAGGTTTTCCTGCCGCAGGGGCCCAGAAGTTTGAGGAGGCTTTTGGTTCTGCAGCGGCAGCGCCTGCAGGTGCTACTACTGCTCGAGGTGCTTGGGGCCAAGCAGCAGGGTTGGCCTGTAAAGGGCTGGAAGGCGATCAAAGGTTGTAATGGCATGACATGTGGACAGATATAGCTTGTATCGGTCTTTGTCAAAAACAAATTCGCGCAAGCTTGTATTGGCTCTGGAAAACCAGCAGCTATGGGCCTGCGCTGACCCACTGCGCTGAGCTGTGGAGTGATTTTGCTTCTCAGGCGCGGAATGGCCCAATCTCCTCCTAGGCTGCCTTTCTTGCTCACCTAATTGCATGCAGCGCACAGGGAGAATTTGTTGAACAATTTCACTTTCCTTACCAGCCTGTATTGGCTCTAACTTGTAGCGAAGATTGCTTGATTCAAGCCGGTGCCGAACATAGACAGCCAGAACTGCCAGCCTTAGATAACATAGAGTACGGATTCATGTCATCAAAGCTGACATTGCCCAGTGGGGTGAAAGGAAGAAGTTGCACAACTGTAAGAAAAGTTTGCGTTGGCTAAACCTGCAACGCAGCAAATGCCCATTTTCAACAGACAGCGTTTGCCTTTTTTCCAACCATTTTCCGGCTGTGGGCATGTGGCAGACTGAGGTGTGGACATGGCTGGCTACACACCAGCAAGGTCAGGTGAAACGTTGGGATCATCCTGCTGTATTAAACTTACTATTTTGATTTTTTTGCCAACATGGGGAATATCGTTCGATATAGGCTGAAAAGATATTCCAAAATCGGAAATTTCATTCAGCGTATTGAGTAAGATTTCCTCATGTAGGATTTTTTCAATGAGCTGAATCTGGCTTTTGGTATTCGCTGATTTTTTTCTGCTTTAGATATAGGCAATACGGCTTTTACTGTTGTAAGTTTCAATAGGATCAAGCTACAGCCTGCGCTGGTTTCTATTTGCAATTTGCTGCATCATGGGTGCGCTTTATTGTTTGTATTGGCTTCTACGTGCGTGACCTTGTCACCGTAGCAAGTCTTTAATGGCTGACCTAACGCAAGCGCGCAAGAATATTTTTTCCAGCAGTCTGTCATCCAGCTCATTGGGCTGGGAAATATTTTGCGTAGACTTCCTTTCCAGCCTGCCTGTATTCATTGCGCAGCTTGTCTTCTCAATCCGTGGCTCCAAGGCCTTTCCAAGGAAAAATGCAGAGCATCACGTTCCTACATTTGCGACAAATGTGTCTGCGCAGCAGCTTTGTTGAACTATCCGCCAGCATTTGGTCCAGTGGCTCCAGCGCCCATGGTGGCAATGATATGTTTTTTCTTGCGCCGTGACCCATTTCAGTTGATCTGCTGACCAGTGGGATTAGTTTGGTCAATTTCCCACGACGCAGCTTGAGGAATAGCAATTCCGGCAAAGGCATCAGAGCCTGCAGCTCAGCAGGAGGGTCGGCTGCGCCATGCGGAGCTTAGCAGAGCTCCCAACGCAGGTTCAGGTCGAAGTTCGCCAGAATGAGCTGTGCCAGCATGGCCTGCAGAACTTGGAAGTATGAAGTCCGGCAGAGGTTCCTGACGCCAGCTCTGTTTCTGGCTCTGTTGCCGCACCTGCCGCATAGCTACCAGCCAACACCAATCGTCAGGGAACCTTTCGCAATGAATTTGCTACAGCAGTGCCAAATATTGATTCCGAGCTTGTGCTGGCTGCGAAAAAATTTCCTATCTTATAGGGTTTAACAGCGCGATGTCCAGGCTTGGCGTTGATATGTGGCAGCCCCCCAAGGGCCTTGTGCCAGAGCTGGAAAAGGGCTCAAAAAAAAAAAATATATATGTGTATATCTGTGTGTTCAAAAAGCCATTCGTGTTGATGATGATCCTCAGTTCTATTCTCCAGCCTGTGCTGGCTAGAATGTTTTACAGACAGTGACGTGTCATCCTTGGAACAGCCTGCGTTGGCTAACAAAATTCATGCCCAAGGCGCGGTTATGGGCATAACAAAACAGGCCATCCATCGCCTTATTTTCTGGCGCACTTTGTTTTTATCTAGCAGCTTGAACTTTGATGCGCAGACAACCCAACGCATTTTTCAAAATCATTTGTGGAAGGGCTGCATCGAGGGCATGGGTCCGTCAGGGTTCCAAGCTGGCTCAATTCTTTCAGGAGGCAGCTGGCCGAAAATCATTCGTGTTGATAGACGCTGATGTCAAGTAAAATATGTCCCGCCGGTCAAACAAATCGGTGGCGGGGATGTTGTTCAGTTGCCAACAACACTGCGCAAGTGGGCCGCCAAATTTCTTAGAGCTTTCGGGTGGTCAGAAGACATGCTCGCTGGTTCAGCAACGGCAGCTTTCTTTAGTCAACGCTTGGCTTCTCGAAGCTTCAGTGACATAGCGCCTAAGATCAATGAAGCATCATTGACAGCCAGGTTCAGACCGCATTCAGACATTTTGGCGCAGGGTTCAAGGCAAGTGGTCACAGCGCAGGAAACTTCGCGACAGTGAGTCTACAATAAGGCCAGAACTTGATTTGCTCTAGCTGCTTCCGGAAGGAACCGCCCTCGAAAGTGCAATGCTGCGTTGTGCAAGAGACAAGGTCCGCCGTTTAAACTCCGCAGGTGACCGCCAGGGTTTGATCGCCCATGCAGAAATACATGGCTTCCAGAGCGCGGCGCATTTAGGACGTTCGAAATGTCACGGGGTACCAGCTCACAGTGGCCCAATCGGAAAATATTCCATTCGAACAGAAGCAATGGAAGGTTCAGGAGCTTTTGTGCTGCAACGACGCTGTCCGTTTTTCGCTTCGGAACAGGGAGAGGATGGATCTTTGTTTTACGAACAAGGAATCCATTCCAAGCAATTGAGATTTGAAGGTTTGGGCGCAGTCGCTCAAGGACTGCAGGCATCCGCCGCTCAAGCCTCACGTGCGGCCAAAGCGGTCAACAAACCACGATGTGCTTTACGGGACGGATGAGCGAATGAACGTATATCCAAGAAATTGACCAGCGTCCTTCCCTGTGAAGGTGGGCACGGCGAGCGGAAAAACGGCGAAGGAGCATCTTGAAAGGGTTTGCAGATCCCGCTTACTATCGCAAAAACCCAACACCTTCGGAGTCGGCCCGTATCTTTTCAACGAGTTGGTTGCGGTCGGGATACATCAGCGCGAAGAAGTTCGGAAGGGTTCGCTGGCAGGGTCTTTGTCACGCCTTGCGTCGGGGGGGTGGGGCAACCAAGAGAACGGAGGCATCAATTTTCTGGACATGAAAGGGGTCAGCGGGGAGGAGATCAAGAATCGATGTCGTCCCGGTAAGGTCATGTACATCAGACCTGTGGCGGCCAGAGCCACGCACGGACATTCCTTCAGCAAGTTTAGGGACCCGCTGGGCCCGATGCTCGTTGTGTTCAAGCTGAGCGAGAATAAAAATTCTCCGTGGAGGTATTCGCCTGTTTTCGGTGGCCCTGTCTGGCAGTGACATTGGTCATGCGCAGAATGATTGATGGCGTTCTTCATGCCGCTTGCGCGTTTGGGTCCCGCGACAAAAGACATCCTCCCAGGGAAAGGTTTCGGTCAAAGGGTGCGCATTGTGTGTGTTCTACATATTAACGCGAGGGCGCTATGTGATTGTCGCCCCAGCGCCGACGCGGATGGACATGTCGTGATGAATGAAGTTGTGCCATTTGAGTCGCTCGGCTACGGTACGAGAAGAGCGACGGGGCTTGGGCGCGCCTATTCATTGCGCGAGGGCTCACGATACATACGTTGACGCTGGGCGCAAGGTATATGAAAGGAGAAGATTGCTGTCCTGGTACACGTTCACATAGCGCTACCGACCGACTGTGGTTTGCATGCTGGAAGAAGGTCAACGTCAAGTCAGCATTGAGCGCTCATGCGTCGCCAGTGCCAGATTCGCAGAAGAATCGAACATGGAAGAAGAAGAAGAAGAAGAAGAAGACGAAGAAGAAGAAGAAGAAGAAGAAGAAGACGAAGAAGAAGAAGAAGAAGAAGAAGCAGAAGACGAACAAGATGCAGGAGATGACGGTGGAGACGTGAATATGGAAGATGCCAAGACTGAGGACCCGCCAATAGACGAAGCGTTCAAACGTGCGGCAGAGGAAGCGCGCTAGGACGCCTGTGTGGACACCGGCAACGTCCTGGAGGGCACCACAAATAGGAAGAGCCCCGACGGACGGTGACGATACCGTTCCTCCAAGCGTACGCCCGGAACGCGCGCGCAAGGAAGCTGAGGCCAACGCGGCAGAAACGGCGCGGGAGATTTTTGAAAAAGCCGCAATCAAAGACCGTCAGGCGGTGCGCGATCGCTGCCTCAAGGAGACAATTTACAAGACCTGGAGCAGAAGAGCGCGTTGGAGTTTAACCATGAAATTGATGAGGCTGAGAACATCAGCCGTGTGGGCGCTTTGATGCATTGTTTGGTGAATTCCTTCAAGGTAAGTACGGCAGCTCTTTTGAAAAGAGAATCAGAATGAGCGTGAAGACATGTCACGGCGGCCAAGTGTCGGCGGGGCACAGCTTTAAAAGTTGCGACCGAGTTTTCCACCCCCACGCAAATGCCTTGAGGATGGATATTACGTGTATAGAATGTATGGAGGAGGGCTATGACGAATTCTGGGGCTCCAATGAGGGAGTCCAAGGCAAAGGAACAAAGAGGATTATTTCCGTGGTGCCAAACACTGCGAGGTCCATCGTGCGGCGATGGGGTATTTGACCAAGGGCGGTATGGGCTTTGAGAGGATGAAGCAACGGTTTGCCTTCAGAATGGATGGCAATGAGCCGGAGGAAGTTAAGCGTCGAGATCTCGCGCCAGCCGGAACGCGGGAGATCAGCAAGAATGTCCGCAGGATCATAAATTTGAAGCGCTTGGATATGAACAGTACACGCGCTTCTCTTCCATCTCCGATGGCCCTGAAGTGCTGTGGGCCGATCCGGTCGCAATCTCATGCTTCTGTCAACAAGGCCGAGGCCGAGGCCCAGAGAAATGTATCCCGCGCGTGCTTTTGCAAACCAACAAAATCAAATCGACAATTTCGAACCAAGCAAAGCTGATTGCATTCATGGCAATAGGATGAAACGCCAGCATGCGCGCCAGCGCCCTCAGTGACAGAACAGATGGCGGCGGTGTGGCGGTCATGCAGTTCTTCCAGCATGTACCCGCCAACCCACAGCCCGCCGAAACATTGGAAGCTCTCGACGCGGAAGCTGCAACGTCATCGTCGCAACAACGTCTAAAGTCTAAAGAAGAAGAGAAAAGCAGATTCATCACATTTGAAGAGACTGGAAGGGCATGATGTGAGAGCCGGGCTGCGCGCGTCATGGCGCCCACTTTGCGCCGCAACAAAATAACTATGTATAGTTGGAACACACGCGTATGCTGCGCTAAGCATGTTCGAAGTAGCGTAAGCAGTTTCTGAGTGACTGGATCTGAATTCTGAGAACCCGTTTTACAATCGCTACATGGTTTGAGGGTAGAACGGTCCCCGACCAATCCTTCCGGATTTCCGCTTGTGAGTTCCAAACATGCTCTCGGCAAGCGATGGATCTGGGTGTTTTTAGTTCTTTGTACAACGGATCAGCATCAGGTCATGCGCCAACGAAAGCATTGCGGAAAGGCCAAGAGTATAAGTATAAGAGTCATGCATTACTTTCGATTCGGTTTGAAAGTGGACACCTCCGAATCGCCGTCCGTGGGCGGCGCGAGTGAGCTCGCGGCAACAGATTGCTTGCTGTAACCGCGTACGTAAACCATTACATATGGTTCAAGGATCCAAACGGACGCACATGAAAAACAATGTCGCTGCTTGGCTCTGCACTGTGAGTTTTGCTAGCTAGCCGAGTGGATTGGTTTTGATTTGATAAGATTTTCCCCGGGCATTCCGCGGGCACCCTGCATGTCACTTTTGAATGCACACATTTGATTTGACATGTGGCGACGTTTATTATTGACAGCCCGTGTCATTTCAGCAGCCACATCAGTATATTGCCACACGTCAAACATGTGGTTGCCATTGCCTTTCCATAAATAGCCCCATGAGCCACGGGTGGGAACTTGCGCTTGCTTCGGGCTATGCGACAGGTTGTTGACTTCGTGTGCTAGTGGCTCTTCAGTGAACTTGGTGGGTCACACGGCGCTTCTTGGTTTGATTGAGTTTTTGGAAACAAACGAAAGCGTGCGTGATGAATGTTTGAAGTTCGGGTTTCGGTTTTCAATTTCATCTTCACAGTCCTGTCAATTGACATTTTTTTGCATAACCAGTCATGTTCTGCTACCGTCTATGTTTCAACTTTCTGCATCCAGTGGGAACTTGCAGATCACATGTCAGCTAGCCGCGTTTGAGGCGCTGAGCATCATGGGCTTGGGCCAGTTGATGGTCAACAGGAGGACAGTCCCCATTTTTGGGTCTGGGGCTGGGTTTTTGAGGGTGGTCATCTTCACTGGTTGTAGATTCTTATCAATAAATGCTGCAAATCTATGTGTGTTGCTATTGCTTGTTGTGAACACAGCCAAGAATGAACTCTGAGACAGACAGTAAAACCGTTGTAGGTTTTCTTTGCTGATGCATCTGAGCTCTGTGACACTGCCAGGACTGGAGCTGTGGTGGGCTGCAGGTGCAGCCCTCACGTATATTTGCATCAGGATTCTCCACATGAAAGACCACCACAAACCTGTTTGGTCGTCTCATGGTGTCTCATGGTGTCATTGAATCTCTCAACATTGGATCTTGTGATTCAAAACATTTGAGAATGTGACATGTAGCAATGTGAAGATTTGGCTCGAAACTTTTCGCTTGGTTTTGACCTGTGCGCCCGAAGTCACCAGCAGCTCAGCATGCCGCACATGGCCACCATTCCGCAGACTGATGATGAGATGGAGATGGAAGCAATGGAAACCTCAGAGATTTGTGAGTCAAATGAAACGAGCGCCCAAGGAAAGGTTTCTCGTTGGCTTTCTCTTGTGAGGCCCTCCTTCCTGGTCCCAGTCTTTGGTCTCATGTTTCTGAGTGCATTCGCACTGCGTGGTGTGATGCACGGTCAGAGTTTGGCCTCTCCGACCACTCAGGACCTTCAGGCTGAGGACATTGAGGAGTTCAAGATCCCAGCACTTCCACCGAATCCTATTGATGTGTTGAAGGCAAAAGCCAAAGCCCCAATCACAACATTCAAGGCCAAGTGGGGCATCAATGACGTGAGGGGAGATCAGATCGCAATTTGCGTCGCCAATCTCAACTTGGGAACTTGGAAGGTTGTTCAGCTGGGAACCATCATCGCCAAAACGGTGACCAATTGCCCTGCTGGATTCGACAATATCGACAAGAAAATTGCATGCAATATCAATATTGCTGCGATCATAGTCACTCTTTCAGAAATGATGGCCTTCTTCACAAGCACCTCTGTCGTATGCACAGGCAAGACAAACCCAGATGCACGGTGCACAGTCTTTATGGCACTGACCTTCAGGCATTTGGCGCTCTTTGCTGCAGCTGAGAATCAGATGGCCCTCTTTTGCCCCAAGGCCTCATACCAGCAAACTGTGGTTCAAGGGGGCGTGAGAACCTTTGATGCTGCAGAACGTCGACTTCTGGCGAATTCCTCAAGCTTTGCTGCCAGGGAACTCCAAGATGGTTCGATGCCTCCGATCGAACAAGCTTTTTGCGCATGGAATATTGCTGAGAGTTTCTGGTTCCTTGC
>VSDK01001933.1:193094-206008 GCA_009767595.1 Symbiodinium kawagutii | reverse complement strand
GCTCTTCCATGGGGACACAAACTGCATTCGTCCACCCGGTGCAGTAGTTGTAGTTCAGTAGGACCACAATGAAACGAACCCAGCCAAGGTTTCTATCCGAGATTCCATCCAAGCTCTCATCAATGAGCCACACCGGAATCGGCAGCAAATCTCCCCGCCTCTTGTAGGTGGACTCGGCGTCCGGAGGGGGTTGCGTGGGACAACACCACTTCCGGTAAAACCTTCCCAGAGGCGTAGGTAGAACATTCAACTTTTTCAACAGAAAGCTGCCCAGGTCCTCAACACAGGTGGACTGTTTGAACACATCCTCCATAGACTTCACCCACTCGTCCAATGTGTTCAGCTTGGCCTGCTCATCCCTTGTCTCAGTCGTGGGTGAAGTTGCTTCCACTCGTGTGACCTCCTCGTCAGGTAGTAGCACCGCTGGCTCACCAGGATCATCATCAAACTCCCTTTTGAGATCAGATGATTCACTGAGGGAATCCTTCTCTTTCACTTCTCCTTCTCGGCTTCCGCCGGTGGAGTCCCCCACGACGCCTTGTTGCTCCATTTTCCTCCTCTTTTGTCCTTCCCTTTGCCTTCCTTCCCTTTCGGCCTCTGATCCAGATCCTTTCCTATCCCTTTTCCTTTCCATCCTTTCAGCTTGTTCTCGAGGACCTGCTCCTGGGTGGCCATCACGGTCTCGTCGTGCTCCACTAATGTCGCACCTTCTGGCGGCAACAGCTCGATGTGCTGTGCTCTGGCCCACGAGCCGTCTGCCACCATCATCTCTAAGGCCTTCAGCCTTTGCCCCAGAACGTCTGCGGCTCTCTCGTTGGAGCCTGATGCGATCAGATCTAGGGCTTTTGCTACTGTTCTCATTTCTCGTTGCAGCCCCCGTCCCATCCTTGCTTGGTGCGTTGGCACCACTACCGTTAAAAAGTAGCTGGTCGCCGTGGACGGGGTTAGACTCATCCCGCTGCTGCTCAAGGCCCCCTCCTCGCGGGCTAGCAAGGTTCGCATTTTCGTGAGCAATCTGCTTGCCAGTCTCCCTGGCTTCCTCATGGAGTATTCCATGAGTTGCAGTTGCTTTGACTTGGAGGGGGCCGCGCGAAAAACTCCCGAGGCCTCAGCATCGTCCTCGGAGCTCACTGAAACTGATCCTGGAAATTCCACTCGGCTTCCAGTTCCAAAAGGGCCTCTGTCGCCCTTTCCTCTGCTTTCACGGCTTCTTTTGCGCTTCTTCTTGTGTCTCTTCTTAGACTTCTTTTTCGTCGTTCCCTTCTTGTCTTTATCCTTTCTAGAAGAAGAGGAGCTTGAGGTGCTCTCGGATTCCTCCTCCACTTCTTCTCTTCTTCGGCCAAACCAGTTTGGCGGTTTCTTTCCCACCTCGGCGGGCTTATCCTCCACTGCCTCAGCAGGTGCACCCTTCTTTTTCTTTTTGGCCGGCTGCATGTCCTGCTTTCCTGTCACTGCCTTTCTCACCTGCTTCAGTCTCGCTGCCACTCCCTCACCCTCAGGCGGTGTGACTCCTTCACCCACAACTTCAGGCAGTTCTTCGTCCGAAGCTGGCAGCAAGTCAGGATCGGGCTCTTCCGCCCTTTTGCCAACCTGTCCCGCGAGACGTGACACTTCTGCTTGGATATCCTGTTTGGCTGGCCCACTTTTGAACCAGTCAACTTGTCCTTTTGTCACCACCCCGGAGTTACAGCTCCTCCAGTAGTCGGTGTGGAACTCAAAAGCTTTGTTGCCCCTGTTCTTCTTACACTTCTTGGTCTGGCCAGCACAGAAGTGAAGGCTGAAGGATCTGTTCTCAGGCTCGCCTGGACCCTTACTCAGCCACCATTTTAGGTCCGCATCTGACACCGCTATCAGTCGGCCTCGGACCCAAATTCCATCCTTTGTTTTGTCTATCACTTCCCGGACAGACCATAGTCCTTTTCCCTGGTCGGACCCCTTTTCATCATAGAGGTATGCCTCGACCAGGTCACCCTTTTGGAAGTCATGGGACTTCAAGAAGTCCGGGTTGTCCTCGAAGGACACCCACGGACCACTCATCCCCGCAGGGAGACCAACCCCGCAGGGTGATCCTACCCCGCAGGGCGAAGCTACCCCGCAGGGCGTCACAGCTTTAAGCCAAAACCCAGCGTGTGCATAAACCAACGTCTAAACTAGCACAGCCAGTTATGACTAGGTTCAATATATATTTACTGTATACATATAAATATATAATGTGCAAATATGAAATATGTTTTTTGGCTGAATAGCAAGCAATAATAATAACGAAGCAGTCAGAATCACCGCGGGTTCCCCCGTTCTGGACCTCCCGACTGACTTGCGTCCAGCTCCTTACCTCACCGGTGCACCTGGTCGTGACGCTGACCGCCCCGGTGCCAGTTCTCCCGTGGCCCGGCCAGGGGACGACTGGTGACGAACCCATCCTCGATGAGACCCTGCTTCCGTGGGCGTTTCATGGGGCGCCAACAGCAGTCTTTGTGATCGAGACGTTGACGCTCACAATATCCTACAATCCTTGGTGGTAGATTGGATGCGTGCACCTGAAGGTGGACGTCCCTGCCGGTACCCCTCACCTACCTCAATGGCATGTCAGTATTCATGAGGAAAGCGGCAAGTACACCAAGTGCCCATCCATCCGCAACAGGTTTAGCCTGGACGTAGGCCTCTCCTCCTCCTCAAGATCATACAACTCAGCACAGCCTGCATCGCCAGGCACTCACCCCCAGTTGGGGAGCTTACACGGAAGAAATTTGGCAAGCACTAAATTCAAAACAACAACTTTTGAAATGTTGTTAGCCTAAATCAGTGCTATCTTTCACACGGTTGGGAATCTCCGCCATGAATGATCGCCATGACAATCAGAGTCCAGTACCACGAAGCGAATAAATTTGTTGTTTGTTACATGTGTTTGAAAATATATAATAGGAGTAACAGTGATGGCAACAGTAGTAACAATAATAGTAGTAAGAAACTAGTGGTGGTAATAGTAATAGTACTTGGCACCCAGTAGTAGTAAGAAAACTAGCAGTGAAAATAATAGTTGTAATAAAACAAGTAGAAATAGTATATAAAAAGAGTAGTAATAGCAGTAGTAGTGGTAGTAGTAGTAGTAGCAGCAGTAGTAGTAGTAGTAGCAGCAGCAGCAGTTGTTGTTGTTGTTGTTGATGATGATGTTGTTGTTAGTGGTAGTAGTGGTACTATTGGTAGTAGGCGTAGTAGTAAGGGCAATGATAATAGTACATAGTCACAATAGCGATAATAAAACAAAAGACTATTAATGATCTTACTAATGATAAAATCCCGCAAAGCACCCAAGTTTGGTTGCAAGTAACTTAAACTACTTTGTTTTCTTCCGAGCTTGACGATCAAGGATCTCGTTATTGATGTTATTGGATCGTAGTTCGGTCAAGAATTATGAGATAATTTGATTAGTAATTTGGTCAAGAATGATTAGTGAGATTGATTGGGCTATCCCCCCAAAATTCATCAGGTAAGTAGGTGCTCGTGGACAAAAAAGAACCTCACTATGTGACCGTAGGAGATTAACCCATTGATCATCCTGATGAGGTACGCCGATGAATCAGTGAGACTCAATAGATTGAACAGCAAAAACACAAATTGCAATTGTAGAACTGCCATGGCTAATACTATAGCTAATTCGCAAGGTGATTAATGCTAAATCATTATATGGGTGCTTCTCAAGCCAGTCTGGGACCCCCCAGCTATCATCCAGGGAACATTAAGAAATGGTAATTGTCAAGCAAGCATCTTTAGTAACATTAAGCCAATATTGGTTATTATTAATTAATACCTATCGATAGGGCATCCCTGAGGGCATCCCAACTATAATAAATTACCAATTATAATAAATCACCAATTATAATCAACCATCTAGTAATCATCTTTAGGGCATCCCTGTTTTTTTTAAGGAAATCACCACATTGCAATGCGCAATGTCAATGGTATCAGTTCAATAGCTGGTGATGTCGATGCACGACGGTAGTAAAGTTCACAGCTGGATCACTGATGGACCTCCGTTCGGAAGATCTTCAGACCATGAAGTTCAAAGGATGAGGCCATGAAAGCCATGACCCAATCCACGACACATCTCTCGGATTCCACCGCCTACTGCCGTTGATTCTGTCGGGCATAGACCTTGCCATGCTGCGCATGCTGAACTTGGAGCTTGACGAGAAGCTTCAAGATTTGTTTGGGAAAAAGAGACTCCTGGTTGCTTTGATGCAAACAACTGTTGTGAACACTTTCAGGACCAAATATACAGAAATCTTTCAACCAATGAGGACCGACTGAAGCAATGTATGGAGTTGTCCTTGTTGACAAGAAAGGGTAGATCCAGGACTACCCAACCAAAAACCAACTGCAACTCCACCAGTCATCATTAAAACTATCAAACAAAATCATCGCGAACCTGTTGAGACTATCCAAATGCAATTCAACAAAAGTGGCATTTGAGGCAAAATCCAGCACACACACACACACCATCCACCACCAACCATGGAAGCCATCATTTCACACCCCAAGAAAGCAGTCCACAGCTATACATACATACGCCTGATTTCTTTTAACAATCGACAATCCACCACCAATCACAACAACATCACCACAACCGCAACACAACAACATCAAGCAACCCACCCACCAGCCAGCCACCCACCAGCCACCGAACAAACCTTTGGGGCTCCCTCACTGGATGGAGTTGGTGAAATGATCCGAGTCTTCTCAGCCTGGCACAACATGATGCTCCACTTCCCCGCGGCTACTTGGGATAGAACGGGGTACCCCTGGCTCCTGGCCTCGCTCCCAGCCACCAGCTGGAAATGATGAAGCAATTGAACCATACTGGTTAAACAATGGGTTGATGGCTTATGATTGACTTGCTGAATGGTGACAACTCATGGCTTGATCATAGCTCCATGGCTGATGAATAGCTTGGTAAGATTATGGATTGATGACTCTGATGATGCTGAAGTCATAAGTCAATTGTGTGTAATCAGTGGTATTGATAGTGGTCAAACGTGCGCTGATTATGCGAAACAATGGATGATAGTTGTCAAGAAACGTGTGGGTGATGCGTAGAATAGTCCGTAGTCAGTGATTCTTGATTTGATCTACACATAAATATTCATGACATTGGTTCATAAATTCATATCAAAACAAAGTAATCATGGGTACAAGTAGTAATGATTGATATTGCTCAATTAGCACTTGTCAATCATAGGAGTTCATAGTGACAAAGTCTTCGTGCTTCCCAAGCTTTGCGACCGTAACGAAAGATGGTTGCGCATTGTTTCGATGGGGTGCGGATTCACCCAGAGGAGGCTTTACAAACATATAGACTGGTTGGTGGTTGAACCACCCCTATGAAAAAACATTAGTCAACAAACCAATTGTTAATGATTCCTAGGGAAAATAAAAAATGTTTGAAACCACCAGCCAGATATAGAGTATTTCAAATCCTGGATGAGGTCAGTTGTTTGCAGGGAATGAGACTTTTTTCACCGACGGATCCTCGGAGAACATACAGCTGGATGTTTTGAAGATTTGGAAATCATGTAGGTCGGAGTATTGGAAAACAAATCTTGTCGCCAATCATAATCATAATTCAGAAAATTGTTTCAAGGTCCTGGCAACCGTCCAAATTGCAGTTGCGCTTCTTGGAGTCAAGATTTGGCTCACCCATTGCCGGCAGTCACTAACAAGCACGCTACGAGCTAAGGTGATCCCTGGATATCCTGATGTATAGATCGAACATTGAAGATCAGCAACCGAACATTGCTGGTTGGTGGCTTGAACCCAACCAACTAAAAATATTAGTCAACTAACCAATCATGTGCTAATAATTGGGAAAATAACAAATAAATGTATAAAACCACCAACCAAACGTTCATAGTATGCTAGGGGCATTTCCATGGCTGACCTGCTCTGCCACCACGGCATTGCCGGCGTCCTTCGAACTCCCCTTGCACACCAATTCCATGGCGAACCTGAGAGTGTCGCCCTTCAACTGGATGGTTGTCCTTCATCTCGTTGATGATTTGGCTACGGATCAATATTAACCAGCAATAATGGGGAATGATAACCAAAAAAACTATAGGGAAAACCATGGTCAATGATAGGGGAACCAGGGGTACTGGGTTTTGAACCGCTGCCATTTCGTTGGTTGTGGTTGATAGGAATGAACTAAGTACTCGGGATGTGATTCACATCCCCAGGGTTGTGAAAAATCCCCAGTTAGCTTGAGAAGAATGATTGAAATACAATCTTGTCCCGAGGTACTGGGGATGTGCACCATCTGCACCTATGAAAAAAACATAACCATCTCTACTATCTAAAGGATGTGCTGGACCTTGTGAGAGCACTGATAGATATGGCTATGGGTCAGTGTTAAACAACCAATAATGGTGAATAATGACCAACAAATAACAGGGAAAACAATGGTTAATTAATGGTGGGGGAGCCAGGGGTATGGGGCTTTGACCCACAGCCAAATATTTTATTGAAATGCAGTGAATCCATTTGCATTCGATCCTTGATGTGGTTATCCCCCGATAAATGTTGGTTAACAACAGCCAGCTGTCGGTTCTCCCTGGCCTCTTGGACTTATCCAAACACCAAAACGGCAACGGAATCAAGCTACTATTGTGCCCAAACCAGCCGTGGTCTACCACTGATATCCACTGCTACTTGGTCATTGACATTAATCTTGACGGTCAGTTGGTGTGTTAACCACTACTTGTTTTCTTGGGATAATCATCATAGCAAAAACATCATTGGACAATGACGACATTACCAAACCGCGGACAGTTGGTGACCAGTTGGGCCCAAGGGCCAGGGCAGCCTGGCCGTCATTGGCGCCATTGAACTCTCAGAATTTGCTAGTCGAGTTGGACCGAAATACGCGGCACCTACCAGGGCATATCCTGGTTGCCTCCTATGACTATCGAGGATCCAACGACGGTGAATATCTCAGGCAAACTGACCTGTAAGCTCAAAATCACCATTGGTTGAATGGATAAAGCCCTCATCAGGATAGAATACCAGAGCTCTGAATCACACAAACCATAGCAGGTTGGTTAATATTGACTCATAGCCATCATTAACCATTATTTTCCCTATAGTTTGTTGGTTATTACCCACCATTTCCCAATTGCTTTCTGGTTCAGCGCCACTCCAAGCACCAACAGTAACCGCGTGCTACCGCACCTCAGGAATTCCCCTGTACAGCTGTCCGGTAGGATGAGCCAAAGGCTAAGCTTCGGGCGCAAAGAGATCTATCCGCCCATGGAGAAACAAACCATATGGGGGCGTGGATGAATACAACCAGCAACATAGTAAAATAGATGTTTGCCTTTTTACATAATGTATATGATGTCATTAAGTCTGTATATGTATGAATATGTGCATGTATGAATCAACATTAACATGTTTATGGTAGGGGGCTTTAGGGTTTTAGGGTTTAGGGCTTTAGGGCTCTAGGATCTAGGGATCTGGGTTTGAGGCCATCGGTCTGGGGCACTTAAAAAAGTATGTTGATATGCTGATGTATGTCTGTATCATTCTATATTTCTTTGCACATACTGTTGATGGAAGAAATCCTGCACCACTTTCATAGTCCACATCCCCTAGGAACCCCAAATCTTAATATTGAAGTATGTGCTAGGTTCATGCCAGACATGAAATTTGTGAATGGAGAAAATCCTGCACCGCCCACCTTGCTACCACAACATTGAGATGAAGGGTTGCAGGGGGTGTCCTCACACAAGATTGCTTGGGATGCCCATCTGGGTGGTGCAGGATTTCCATCAACCGTATCAACACATTTGTAAATATACATACTGAAACATGTGTGAAGTTTCACATTGCGATATTGTATCATATTGTGGTAGTGTTTCAGTTTGGTGACTCTGTCATATATGCTGTAGACCCCTACAGTCACGAAGATTCACATCCACATATAATCATGTAAATCTATATACCTACGTACGTGCACGTCTACATATGTACAGCGTCCTGAAACTGGCACCACAACTCTATGTACCTCAAACATGCAGAAATATTACATGAACATTGCTGGTGATGTCTTTACCTTGCAGAAATCGCAATAAACCTCTTGGAATACCGGTCATACCAGCTGGGCACTGGGGAATCATTCACTAAAGCTATGAAGGAAAATAACAAGTTGTGATAACACTTTTCATTATATTACCCGAGGTCAACTTCTTGCAACCCCTTAGATTACCCAAGAATGATGTTTGTAACCCATGACACGCATGACACCATAGCCGCATTGCCATATCGAACCAATGGGTGGATTTTGGACATTTCCTTTGTGAGTTCCTTTGTGCAGTCAGCCAGGGGGAGAGGGTACTCTGACTCTAGACTAGCAAGGTTTTCACATGTGGGGCTACAGAGTTTCGGTCATAGGATGCCTTGGTGACGACCCAGTCTGTACCGCTGCAAACGTGGTGACTGCGGTGATCAAAATTCTACCGAGACATTCTAATTGTAGCAAGAAATAAAGATTTTTTGACCCTGTCGAATAAAACCATTGATCACACCAAATACAGTAATCATGCAAAAGTAACGGCAATCTATTCTTGACCAGTAACCGTCAACCATGATTATTTATCATTGACCCTCAATCAGTATTTACGATCATTTTTCACAGTAATTGTTAATCAGCGGTTATGACCGGTTTTGATCAGTATAAAACTAAGTGTCAGTAGATAACGATCAATAATTAGTGAATAACCAACCGCTATGACTAATCATTAGTATTAGCCACTCCTGACAGTTCATCATTGAACAATTAGATACAGTTTGTTGATGATCATAAATCGGAAAATCAACATGAACCGCATCATGAACCACCATCAACCACTACTAATGAACCACCATCAACATCCATCAACATCCATCAACATCCATCAGCCACTACTAATCCTTAGCATTGCCACGCTTCATTCCTCCAGTGCCCGCCATGCGGCAGCGACAAAACGTGCCGCACCGCCATGCCTCCGACAATCCTCCTGGACGCCACCTCGGTACGGAATCCTGGTCAACATAAACTGCTGGCAGTGGTTAAGTTTTGGTCATCCAATGGTTATCTAATGCTTACCTGCTAGTCATCCATAGAGGTAAATCACTGGTCATCCATGGTTATCAATGGTTACCAATGGTTATCAATGGGGGTCATGGTTATCAATGGGGGTCATTGTGGTTATCAATGGTTGTCAGTGGTTACCAATGGTTATTTATACTGTTAACCAATAGGGTGAATAGGGGATTAACAGTTGCCCATGTTTGATTAGATAACCAAGGGTAGTATGATTCACAATGGTTTGCGGTAAACAATTGGGTTGAAAGGAGATTTTTATTGGTTAGGGGATAATCTAATGGTCATCTATCATGATTCATAATGGCAATGGCTAAGAGAGATCAAGAATAGAGATAATGATTCATCAACAGTCATAAATACTATAACAAACAAATGATCAAGAAAGGTGAATGCTGCTTAAGGGCTCATAAATACTATAACAAACAAATGATCAAGAAAGGTGAATGCTGCTTAAGGGCTCATAAATACTATAACAAACAAATGATCAAGAAAGGTGAATGCTGCTTAAGGGCTGATAATGGTAATGGTTCAGGTCAATTGAAACAGGTTTCAGAGTGATTAGCTAATGGTTGATGGTTGACATTCATCTGACGTGGTTGTTGACTGCTCAAGCTAAGTAGTTGGGAAGTCAGCTAATCTTTTCATAGGCACCCAAACAGTGCCGTTGGTCAATTGCCAAGGGATCTCCTACTAGAGGCAAAGGTGTGAAGTGTGTCAAAAACTTGAATATATGGAGAAAGTGTGAAATGGCGAACACTATGGTGAACACATATGCACCCACATCCAACAATACGAGCTTGCTTGACTCTGATTGCAAGGGGGCTCAACTACGGTGAAATGGCTGAGATGTAGGTTAAACACCCATGGAATTACAATGATTGACCAACGATTTGTTGATATTAGTTTGTTAATAGTGGCCTATTATGGTTGATCATGGTCAACCATGGTCGATAGCGAGTGGATAACAATGCAGGGCCACAATGTTTTCAACTGCCTGGCCCGGTTTAAGTTTGGCAACGTTGAGACATACCACCCAACGCATCACTGTCGAACGGCTATACGCCATCCCAATGGATTCCAGAAGCTGACCACTGCATACGCTTAGCCTGACTTTTTTTACACGCGCGCAAAAATTAAGGGAGCGCCCCTCCGTTTTCAATCCAAAAGCGCCGGATCTTCCAATCTGCAGGTTGATAGGGCTCCAAGTCCTTGCCACAAAGCTACTTCTACAAAATGTTAAATTTTTTTTGGGGCAGCTGCGCGCCTTTGCAGAATTGAACTTGAGCCGCACGGGGCCGCGGATGGTTTCTCTAGTTTGCTTCTCTGATCAACTGGCGAACTCGTCACCCCGAATATTTGCAACAAACCTTGATTGTGATGCTTTCTTTTGCGTGTACTTTCCAATTCAGCAAGACTACAAAACTCCAAAAATTCACGCAACATCCACTGAAGTGGAGCACGCTTCGACATGGCGGATTCACTCCGTATGTAGCACGCCGTTGGATTTCATATGATTTCATGATGTTTGCCATGTGCTGGAAGAACTTGTCTGCGCCGACGGGGCGACCCCTTGAAGATGTTCAACCCAAGCCCCGGGAAGATGATGTTCAACCCCTGCACTCCCCACACGACCGCTTCGCAGGACACGCACTGTGCGGCATGGTGAGTGCGTCTGAGTGACTGATTTCACACAGAAAACGACTCGAATATACGCAGCATCGATTTTGAGCCACAAATTGGAATCATTTTTCACATATGAAGTGAATGCTGACACAAGCCTAAAATGATTTTCTACCTGGCAAACACGAATCTACAGAGGTACACCCCAGGGATCCCTAACTTAGGTTCATTCACCAGGGCAACTACCAGCTTTGGAAGACAGAACTATGCTTAGGTGGCAAATCTCAAGCGTCCTTCAGGGCCATCCAAATCAGGCGAGCAAGCTTCTGCAGACAGGGCGATGGTTCATGGTGAGAAATGGATGGTAGGGTGACTGGCGATAGCCCCAGTGCCCAGCTGGTGCCCCTAACGACGAGCCGTGGTGCCTCTTGGCGTAAGGTGAAGCCTCCACACGCCACCACCTTCCTGAGCCGAGGCCACAGGGGGTCCTATGCCGACAACTTTTATTTCTGTTCGGAGTCGGATGACCCCGATTGTCAGCAATCATGGGAGATACTTGGTGATAAAGTGATGGCAGAATCCCACCAGAGATCAAAACTTAAATTCTTACCGTAGCAAAGCACCCCAAACATCCCCAAACTCTGAGACGGGAAAGGAGACAATTGCTGCGCAATCGGTGGTGGTTACATCTCTCTTTCTCTCTCTCGCGATGTGCAAGATGACGTCCGCGAATGAGCTGCACGTCTGAGGATGTACCATATTTTTTCCACCGCTGGAGGAACTGGCAAAATCTATGGGAAGAACGCTTGATCGACAATTGTGTCGAATCTTTGTAACGAATTGGCGCCCGCTCCCGTGTTTCCTGGACACAGGAGTGTAACCTCAAGTGGGATCTTCAACAAATACCACGCCATGCTAGCGACAAACATGAAAAAGAAGGACTTCAAATACAATAAAACGTTTGACCGCCCTTCCAGAAACCAAATCTGAACAAACCAAGCTCCTGACAAATGCCCGAATCGCTGGGCTGCACGGTCAATATGCATTCAATGTAGGGCGCCCAACTGTCTTCCGGAGCAAGCGTGTCCAAACGTATTGTGGACAAACAAAAAATATCAAAAATTACACTCGATCCCTCTCACCTTGTTGGAGTGGCATACTCCAGCGCCACATCGAAGGTATCTGTGCGGTAGATTCCGGGCATTGTACATGGACTTCATGCACCTGTCAAGCACATTTATACTTGGTCAGAACATGCACCGTACCAGCAGCAAAACATGGCCTCCGAGGGGCCAAGGCCCTCACACAGGAGGCTTGGCAAACATACCAGAGGGGTGCCATGGTAGTATGCCTGCCGGCCTCGCAAAATCTATGGCAAATTCAATATTTTTCCCGAGAGCGCCTGCGAAGGGTTCTTCGTAAAAAATCAGCTGTATATCTACATCTGTACATCATCACATCAGCATCATCAACATCTGTACATCATCACATCAGCATCATCAACATCTGCAGATCTAGATCTTCTCAACCTCACATCTGCAGATCTAGATCTCCACAACCTCACATCTGCAGATCTAGATCTTCACAACTCACATCTGCAGATCTAGATCTTCACAACTCACATCTGCAGATCTAGATCTTCACAACTCACATCTGCAGATCTAGATCTTCACAACTCACATCTGCAGATCTAGATCTTCACAACTCACATCTGCAGATCTAGATCTTCACAACTCACATCTGCAGATCTAGATCTTCACAACTCACATCTGCAGATCTAGATCTTCACAACTCACATCTGCAGATCTAGATCTTCACAACTCACATCTGCAGATCTAGATCTTCACAACTCACATCTGCAGATCTAGATCTTCACAACTCACATCTGCAGATCTAGATCTTCACAACTCACATCTGCAGATCTAGATCTTCACAACTCACATCTGCAGATCTAGATCTTCACAACTCACATCTGCAGATCTAGATCTCCACAACCTCACATCTGCAGATCTAGATCTCCACAACCTCACATCTGCAGATCTAGACCTTCACAACTGACGTCTGCAGATCTAGATCTTCAAACGCTGACATCTGCAGATCTTTCTCTCTCTCGCTCTTCTTTCTTCTTCTCTCTAAGGCCGGGGTGGTGCCGCCGGAC
>VSDK01001933.1:150974-191153 GCA_009767595.1 Symbiodinium kawagutii | reverse complement strand
ACGTTTTGCTGTGGTACGTTTTGATTTGGTGCGTTTTGCTGTGTGGTACGTTTTAGCTCGGTACGTTTTGTCTTGGTACGTTTTGCTGTGGTACGTTTTGCTGTGGTACGTTTTGCTGTGGTACGTTTTGCTCTGGTACGTTTTGCGCTGGTACGTTTTGATTCGGTACGTTATGCGGTGCGGTACGTTTTGTCTTGGTACGTTTTGCTGTGTTTACGTTTTGATTTGGGACGTTGTGCTGTGGTAGGTTTGGCCTTGGTACGTTTTGTCTTGGTACGTTTTGCTGTCTGAGTCTTGGTACGTTTTGCGCTGGTACGTTTTGCGCTGGTACATTTTGGTTTGGTACGTTTCGATTTGGTACGTTTTGCGGTGTGGTAGGTTTTGTCTTAGTACGTGTTGCTGTGGTACGTTTTGATTTGGGACGTTTTGCTGCGGTACGTTTGGTCTTGGTACGTTTTGTCTTGGTACGTTTTGCGCTGGTACGTTTTGCGCTGGTGGGTTAAGTTGTGGTACTTTTCAATCTCTGGTAGGTTTTGCTGTGGTAGGTTTTGATTTGGTACGTTTTGCTATGGTGCGTTTGGTCTTGGTACGGTTTGTCTTGATACGTTTTGCTGTCTGGTGCGTTTTGCTGTGGTACGTTTTGCTCTGGTACGTTTTGTGCTGGTACGTTTTGATGTGGCGCGCTTTGTCTTGGACCTTAGGTTGTGGTGCGTTTTGCTCTGGTATGTTTTGCTGTCTGGTACGTTTTGACTTGGTACGTTTTGCTGTGGTACGTTTGGTCTTGGTACGTTTTGTCTTGGTAGGTTTTGCTCTGGTACTTTTTGCGCTGGTACGTTAAGTTGTGGTGCGTTTTGCGCCGGTACGCTTCATCATCGCAACCTTCCCATCATTTTCTTCGACTTCATTATCATCACCATCATCTTCACCATCATTTTCGCTGCATCTGTAAATCGATCCGTTATTATTTTTGCTTCGTATATTTGAGGCTGCTATAACATCGCTTTTTTCGCTCTCGGGCCAACCGTCGTCTAGTTTTATTTGAGCATGCGAATATGATTCTTCTAACTTGTGGCAAAGCGAGCGGTTAAATATTGTCACGAAGCAGCTCCATGAACAAGTGTGAAACAGTCAAGGTGCTGACAACTGAAGCAATTTGTATCAACGTTATTCCAAGGTCTATGCTGGAATCGGCCGAGGCATAGTCCAAGGTGTGCTGCTCGTGTCCATCTTGGATCTTGAAGGAATATGCCTCTGCAGCGATCGCGCGTGTCAAAAACTATAGTGAAGAAGACGGTGTGGCACTGATACTCGCTGAGGTATAGACTTTGGGCTCTGGAAGTGAAATCAAAAATTCGTCGATGTCATCAGGGACGTTGAGGTCCCACTCAGTCGCTCGAGCCGGCGCAGATATCTCTATGCCATGTTTGAAAAATATAGTAAATGTTGTCAAATTACAAAATACTTTCTAACGCTCAGCCTCCCAACGATACAATCTGCGGGCACTCCACCGCCAGTTTTGTTGCGCAAGCCTAATCAAAGGGGAGCAGCTGCAACGGGACGCTAAGACGTAGGCTTGAGGGATTTGCTGTTCAAATCAACTCAGTACAAGACATGCTCATTGGCAAGCCGCTGTCTACTTCTGATTTGAAGCTTCGAAAGCTGCGACCAATCTGCCATTCATGCAAAAAAAGCGCGGTCCCTTGTCAAACCATATTGGCGATAAACCATATTTGCGTATGTATATATAGCCTCGTCCGACCCTTTGCAACCGCGCAAACCCGAAATGGTATGGCGAGAAGTGTAAATTCCGTGACGAAATTTCGTCGCGGAATTCATCATCATCAGCATTGTCATCATCATCATCATCATCATCATCATCATCATCATCATCATCATCAGAAACGTGCCCCCCCACCCCATGCGTGACGTAGCATCCACAGCATAAAGCAAGTAGACACGAACGTAAAAACATGCCCCCCCACCCCATGCGTGACGTAGCATCCCCAGCATGAAGCAAGTATGGTTGCAACGGGCGGGACAAGCCTATATATACACCTCATGTAAATCTGGCAGCAATTCCTGAATGTACCCTATCTTCACGTACTGTATTTTGCGACATCTTAAGCGTCATTCGCCAGCTAGTCAGTCTTTATTCATCAGTTAGTCTGAACCATGAATAATCCCGATGCCTTGCCAGTTGGCTCTAGCTTCGCGTTTTATTGGGATGTTACATTACCCCATGTTGGCTATTTCTGGACAATAAGCGGTCACAAACACATACGGTCACAACCCCAACATGATCAAGGTGTTGTACACTATTGCTGCTTAGTCACAAGATCATTTCGCTCTGGCAGTTTCCCATGCTTCTGACCACAAAGGGAGATGTGAGAGGAGACTGGATTTGGCACGTGGAAACCAGTGTACTCTACGGCTGGTTGTTCACATTGCAAAGTGACCATGGAATAGTCTGCAGTGGGATGATTGCCACAACAAAGCCTGCTTGGATCTCAGGTGAATTGGCGCTACCCCAATGGTTTTTGTCAACCAATAGAGTTGAACACAACAAAATCAAAGAAATGGCAAATTGCTATAAGTAGCTCATACCTAGACCAGACCTAGTTAGCTCAAATGCCAGTGTGTCACTTCACCTGAGACGTCCCCCTGGTTCCCTTATGAACCAGGCTCTTGCCCCCATTGTTGGTGAACTCATCCCCCATGAAATTGATTGGTTAAAGCCTTGACCCACGGCCATATATAGCTGGTATATACCTTATTATTGCTGGTTATTATCCCCTATTATTGACCATTAGCCTGCCCTATTGTCCCATGAAATTGGTTACTTACCTGCGTGACCCGGTCGCTCGCCAAATGGCTACCCAGTTAACGACAGTTTCAGGCCCACGTCGCATCCCAAAGGCCCCCAACAGAATCTCGTGCACCGAGCTGTCGTCGACCTGGCAAAACGGGAGATCTGCGTAAGATCATCAGTCAGTAGAAAAGATATGGATAGATCATGAAATGAATATCTAATAACTATTTGTGATCAGTGATAAATTTATTGATGTGTCTATTAGTTCATGTGTTCATTCAATGCTTTATTCACCAGCTGGATTGAGATCTAATTGTAGGAAATCAACAAACACTGTGGTAGTTTATTGATAGTAATTGTTAATACATATTTACACGTAGATGCACATGGATGTATACTGAAGCGTGTATAATCTGGTAGTGCACATAGTCATATATAACTATACTCGTGAATATAAAAAAAATAGATAGATCTGTCTCAAGAATAAACATAAGTATATATATATATACACACCTATAAGCACATGTTGTGAACATGAATAAAGACTCCATATATATGGTAACCCCCCCCAAGACCTACACTTTTTACAATTTCATTGGTATTCACGGTGTTTTTCGCTATTTTTCCTCCTAATTTTAAACCCTGATTTTCTTCTCATTTTGAGTCCCCGTTGAAGTGGAAAGAATTTGCAATTAATTTCAATTAATTGCAAAATTTGTCGGATTGAAAATTGAAAATTGAAGGTTCTCTGAAAAACTTCTTCAATCCAGGTCCCAGGCGGGGATTGAAGATTGAAGATTCTCAGAAAAACTTCTTCAATCCAGAATTGGATCCAAGGAGTTTTTCTGGAAATCTTCAACCTTCAATCTTCAATCCAGGGTTGGATCCAAGAAGTTTTTCTGAGAATCTTCAATCTTCAATCTTCAATCCAGGCTTAGATCTAGGAAGTTTTTCTGAGGATCTTCAATCTTCAATCTTCAATCCAGGCTTGGATGTAAGAAGTTTTTCTGAGAATCCTCAATCTTCAATCTTCAATCCAGGCTTGGATCTAAGAAGTTTCTCTGAGAATCTTCAATCTTCAATCTTCAATCCAGGCTTGGATCTAAGAAGTTTCTCTGAGAATCTTCAATCTTCAATCTTCAATCCAGGCTTGGATCTAAGAAGTGTCTCTGGGAATCTTCAATCTTCAATTTTCAATCCAGGATTGGAGCATGGGAGTGCCTGCAATTACAGTAATTGCAATTATTCGCAAGCGTTGGATTGCAAGTGCTGCTAGGTTTGTATGAACCGCGCAACCTTCCTACATCCCACAGGCACTATATAGATAACATAGAGATAGTATACAAAGACAGCAAATGGGTAGTCTTCAAACAATATGCAGGTAATACATAAGTAGCTGATGGGTAAGATATAGGTAGTGTATAGGTACTCCATAGGTAAAGTAGTATTCAAGCAATGTAGATGTAGTATATTGGTAGTATATAGGTACTATATAAGTATTACATAGGTACTATTTAAATATTGTTCAACATTACATATATAGTACATAGGTAGTAAGCAGGTAATACAGAAGTCTCAAAGAGATAGTTTTCAGGTAGCAAAAAGATTTTGTATAGGTAGTGTACAAGTAGTGTCTAGGTACATATGTAGTATGCAGGCAACATGCAGGTAGCAAAGAAAGATTCTAACAAACAGTATTTAGGTGGTTGCTAAGCAGCAATACAGGTAGTACATCAATATTATATCGGTACTCTCTTGGTAGTATATAGTTACTACTAGGCATTAAGTAAATAGTGTGCAAGCAGGTGAGAGGTAGCACAAAGGTATTACATAGGTACTTTCCAGGTAGTATTCAAGCGGTGCATGGGCAATATATAGGTAGCATATGGAAGTATATAAGTAGCATTCAGGCAGTCAAGAAGTAGTCTATAGGCACTAAAAAGATATAGGTACTATGTGGGTGTATAGGTTGTGGTTAGGTACACAGGTGCTACATAGGTACTATTTAGGTAGCATACAAATTAGAGCAAACAAAAATTAAGGGAACAAGATTTCAAGTAGATAGCTACACGATAAAACTTACAACAACATAACAAACAGGGTGGGATGATCGCAACTAAGGAGCAACTAGTAAGTCAAGTATCAATACACTTTCTACCTGTCCACTGCTTGCAACTACTTCTCCACCGCCTAACAATACTTATATACCACCAATAAAATACCTATATACTATGTCTGTACTATTTCTATTGCTGCTTAACCTATACATTATCTATAAGAACATTTCTATGCTACCTCTATAATACTTGCATGCTACATATGTACCTATACATTACCTAAACAGTACATATATAATACCTATGTCCTACTTGAACACTATCTCTTTAATGCTTTTGTATTGCATGTTTACTACCTATGTGCTACCTGTATATTGCTTGAAGACTATTTGAATGGTACCTATGCAATACCTGTATGGTTCCTACATACTACCACTATAATACATCTACACTGCTTGAATACTACTTTATAGTACTTGTGAAGTATCTATATGTAACCTATGGGGTACCTATATACTAGCTATATCTTAGCTATAAACTATTTATATACTACCTGCATACTGCTTACAGACTACCCATTTGCTGCCTCTATATACTACCTCTATGTTACCTGCAAGTACTTGTATACTACCCCGTACTGAAAAAGGTGAGTCTTGGGGGGTTCAAGATTCTGAGAAGAATTCTTAATCCAGGCCCTTACTGGTACCCAGAACCCCAAGATCTAAGGGCTTGGGTTCAAGAACTTTTCCCCAGAATCTTGAATCCCTAGAAATGTGAAAAATTTGCAAATTTTCCTGAAGCCACCCAAAAAAGGTAGGTCTTGGTGGGGGGGGGGTACCATATACATATATATATATATATATATCCAAACCTGCGCTCTTTCAAGTTCTACATGATGAACATACAGCAAACAAGAGGCGCTGACAACAAATATATATATATATATTTAAATATATATATATATATAGCTAAACATATATATATGTAAATATATATATATATATGTAAATATATATAAATATAAACATATTATAAGCATCAAAACACCCATAGATACGGATTTTTGCAAATGTCGCTCCGGTTCCTGTAGGAACTGCTTCAAATCACAACCATTCTTGGAGGTTCAATCATCAATCCTGATGAGAAAGGCTAATAATCGTGGATGTTTAAGACCCCAAAAAAGTGGATGCTTAGATTAAGATTATTTCTATCTAGATATAGATCACCCCACAATAATTGAGCATAGGAGTCATTAACTATGACTTAGACATACTCACTATGACGAACCCACGGTTTGAAAACATTTGAAAACACGTTCAGCTTTTCATTGGGTGAAAAAGACTCAGAATGGAATTAAGCGCAACAAGACCTTGGAGAAATCAACGATGTCAATACGGGTGCTTCCCATTTGAGCATCCCAAAAAATGCTTGGAGTTTAGCAATTACAGTACCAACAGCCATTTGGGGGTACCCTGTGGCTCACAGGAAATACCACTGACTGCTGAGCTGTTGCAAGAAGGGGTCGTCCACAAATTCTAGCAAGGCCGATGCTGCTTTCCTATGACCACATCTATTGTTCGAGAGATCGGTGGACAACCCTTCATTCCAAGACTGTGCAACTGTGTTCACAAGTAAACAGTTGGTTCAATGACAAGGGTTGAACCATTAAACAACAGTGTCGTGTCGTGTCGTGTCGTGCAGTGCAGTGCAGTGCAGTGCAGTGCAGTGTAGTGTATCGTAGTGTGGTGTCGTGTGTCGTGTCGTGTAGTGTAGTGTAGTGCAGTGCATTGCAGTGGAGGGTAGTGTGGTGTGGTGCAGTGCATTGCAGTGGAGGGTAGTGTAGTGTAGTGCGGTGCAGTGCAGTGGAGGGTAGTGTAGTGTAGTGCGGTGCAGTGCATTGCAGTGGGGGTAGTGTAGTGTTGTGTAGTGTGGTGCAGTGCACTGAGTGCAGTGCGGTGCAGTGCATTTTAGTGTAGTGTAGTGTGGTGTGGTGTGGTGTAGTGTAGTGTAATGTGTCTACCGAAACTGAGTAGACAAGGTATCACAAGTTCTACCCAGCACTACGAGTACCAACTAGAACCAGCCTGCCTACCATTAGACAACTCCGCCAGTGTCGAGGAAAAAAACACTGTGAAATCCATGGTCTCCAACATTCTGTGGGCGCCGTTCACCAGAAATTGGGCTTCACGCTATGGCCCAGTGGAGTGGGCTTCAGCTCATGTTCCACTGGGATGATGTCCTTCTGCCACAGGGGACATGATGGGTTCGCCACTTTGACCAAGTTGTGTTGAAACTAACACAGACTCCCCAGTAGAAGTTAGAAAATCAAGTTACAATCTTTTTCCTGTGGATGGGTATGGCATCATTATGGGGCTTTGCGGCAGTTCACAATGCTCGTAGTGGCTAGGTTCGCTGCAACTATGGTTTCGACGATTCAGGTGTTGTCCTGCATTGCTGCTTCGGCGACAGTTGATAGGATTCACTTGTGACAATATTTCAGACTGTCAGGGGACTCCATTACCTGCGGTTGGAATGTTGGCTGAAGATTTGAGTTATCCTCTGGTTGCACCAGCTGGTTGATCGTTTACAGGGATAGCTACCCGATAGCACGATCTGGTATCCCTACAACCAATCCTCAATAGCCGGTGATTGTGGATCAGGAACCAATGCGAACCAGTGTCAACCGATCAACCAATGCTACTCAAGATTGAAGATCCCTTGCCCACAGGGCACCTTTGAAGATGTTCCAATTGATGAGCAGCATTCCAACATCATGTCACACGTGGCGGTTTCTTAAAATTGGGGAGCCTAAAAAAGGATAGTTTATTAACTTATCAAAATGATTGATATTGGATGATTTGTTAGTACCCCCTCCATTCTAAGGAACTGGTGGTTTCCCCACAAACAATGGCCATTCTATAAAATGGTCAGTATGTACCATCATTTCTGGAAAAACCAACATGGAATATGTGGGAACACATGCGAATGGAGATCCAACCGCATCTGCAACGGCGCCTCGTGCAAAAAGGGCGCCATGCGCGTGAGCAAACGCACGGTGGTCAAGGCCGCCTGGGAGGTCGAAGCTGGGAGGAATCACAGGAAAATAGGAGGTTTTATAGGGATTCAAGAGGAAATCTATAGGATTTAAAAGGGATTGGAAAGGAGATCTTTTGGAAGATATTGATAGTGATTTTAATTACAGGGAAATCCAGTTTTGATAGCGGCTAAACAACCATGATTTACTGTAGTTGATCTTGGTCAATGGTGGTAAAATCATAGTAATTAAACTAGTTTAAAGTAATGTTTCATAGCGGCGAAACAACCGTGATTGATGTGGGGATTTCAGAAAAATGATTGGTTTATTACTATTTCCGGTTTATGTTGGATGATTTAGAGGGTACCTCCATGTTAAGAAACACCCATATTGTTCAATCGCGGTTTAGTTCTGGTTGACAATGGTCAATTGTGATTTAACCATGGTTAAACGATGATAATTGATGGTGAAAAATGGTCAAGCCATGATCAAACCATGGTTAAAAAACGGCTAAAAAATCATGAATGCTGGTTAGGCTGGTCATGATGACGATCAGCATGGCTGAGTTGTTACTATACCATTGTTAATGTCTGTGGCCAAACATGAATTACAATAGCAAATGGTTCATATGGTCGATTCTAGCGAACATGATGATCAATGATGAATCGTAATGACAATTATGTCTGATGATATTCGTTCATGATGGTACATAGTGGTTGACACTAGTTGACCACGGGCAATCATGATAACCGTATAGCATGGTACAGTGGCTACGAATGGGTGGTAGTGAACAATGGTTCATAATGGGTCATGATGCTTAAAACCAAGTAAGGACGGTGAACAATAAACGGCAATACAGTATGACAAACAAAAGATAATAATACACAATATGATACTTGGTACGCTGCTTGATATGCTTTGCTTGTTTTTTTTTTCTAGGGATTCTGGCGTGAATCTGTGGCTCCAACTATTCTAAATTGTAACGTGCAGGAATAGGGGAGAGGTGGAAGATTGAACAGTATACCGAACAATAAATACACAGCCAACTTTCAGAGACAATCGCCAACGCTACATGGGCAATGGATACTGAGCTGAAACATGTCTGTATCAATAACCAGCACTCATATATTGATATAACGGATATATCACAACAACAGTGTGATTTACAAGTCCTGTAAATGATTGTAGTAATCACTCAACCCTGTAATTTGTGGCATCCTACAACCAACAACCATCAAGCCTTTTTTCGTGGACATAGCTCGGGGTGATCGGGTGAATGGTCTAGAATCATTGGACGTTCCTGTTCTGAGCCTACGCAATTGCACATGGCAAATGCTTCCAAGTCAAGTCTCGTCCATGTCCAACTGAAATCTAAACAGAGAAAAACAACTGAAAAAGGGCCATTCGTTGACGCATGTTGACGCAAGAGATCTGGTTGAAGAATCTCGGTGGGACCGCTCTCGGGCACAGGCAAAGCTGTGTCTTGCATAGCTACCGCTTTCAAAATAACGAGTACCCCACATCTCCCAATTGGCTGTGGGTCAAAACCCCGTACCCCTGGTTCCCCATCATTAACCATTGGTTTCCTTGTTATTGTTGGTTATTAACCCCCATTATTGGTTGGTTCATATTGACCCATAGCCAATTGACCAATCTAGTCCTTGTTGGGATGTTGACCTGTAGCCTTGGATGGCGAATATTCGGCCACAGCCAGGTTGAAAACGCAACCTACTGTAGTTTCACAACTGACGAAACTTCCATCCGATGCGGCCCGTGAGGGTTGGATGGGAATTTGTGATAAGAATCTGATTCATATAAAATGATGAACCAAACAATATATTGACCACTGGTTCTTGAAGTTATGTTCATTAAACAAAGCAATCTTATGTAAAATAATCAATCATGGTAATGTAGTGACGTGTATTGATCACAACCACTGGTGTCATTAGTGATTCTTCGCTACCACGACTGTTTGATTACGAACCTTGGTAGACAAATGACCTTTGGGCATAGCTGAGCAATAACTGTGAGACTTTTTTGTCGTTGGCTCTTGGCCATTGTAAACCAATTCTTGAACAATAGACATGTGTGATGAGTATCGTTCAAAAGTGGTTGACAACCATGAGCAGGCAGTCAACAAGGTGGCTTTCGCTCACTATAACAACAATATCATGTTTGAACATTGGTTTGGACCATGCTGATAAACCAAGCCATCCTATTGAACTGGCAGATTGTATATAACAAACAACAGTTGACTGCTTAGCTATGATCATCAGCAACATTATTGACCAACCAACTGTAACCATACATGATTCCCCAAAATTTGCCATGATCCACTATAATAACCAACCCTAAACTCACTACAAGTGAACATGATCAAATGAACCATCAACACTACGACTAATCAACAATCACGATCACCATCAGAATCTATTGAACCATCATCATCAGAATTTATTGAACCATCAATCATCACGATCATCATCATCATCATCATCATCATCATCATCATCATCATCATCATCATCATCATCACTTCAACCAGTATAACTAATCAACCATCAAGTTCTCGACTCGCAGCCGAAAGTCTGCGGCAGCGCTGCTCTGCGCAGTGAGCTGCCCCTGGCGAGGCAGCGGGTTGTGGGGGTACTGAGCTGTAAATGAATTCATAGGCATGAATTATGAGGATTTATGAGGATTTATGAGGATTTATGAGGATTTATGAGGATTTATGAGGATTTATGAGGATTTATGAGGATTTATGAGGATTTATGAGGATTTATAAGGATTCATGAGGATTCATGAGAATTTATGAGGATTTATGAGGATTTCTAAGGATTCATGAGGATTTATGAGGATTTATGAGGATTTATGAGGATTTATGAGGATTTATCAGGGTTCATGAGGATTCATGAGAATTTATGAGGATTTATGAGGATTTATGAGGATCTATGAGGATTCATATAGCTGTCAATGAGGATTTAAAGGGTTTTTTGGGGTTTACAACTGAGGATAGTGCTTAATAATAGGAGATAGTAAGCAACAATACATGGAGGTTGATTAAAATGGGGGTACCGCAAACATGGATGCCTTCTTACTATCAATGATTACTATTGGATGATTTGGGGTTACCCCTATTTTAAGAAGCCATCAAAAAACATGTGAATAAGTAGAAGTGCGTATTACCAATATATGCATATAGGCAAATTATAGATATATAGGTATAGATTTTCATATATATATATATACATATATATATACATATAAATATATATGCATGTGTGTACAGAACTGTCGATGAGCAAATATGTAATGTATATATCTCGAATTTGCATTTGGATATGTATGAAATTGTATGAAGGGAAAATAAGATGAACAAAACAACTGGTTTGTAATTTTTAGATTTGGATACAAAGTAAGAGACTATATACTACAATTGAGTGACAAAAATGGACTATAGTACACATTAAGCTGTTGTAATCAAGTATATTTGTAGTAGATTTAACATCATTCTTTAGTTGTGGAAATTAAAAAAACGTACACATAAATATATGTGTTATACATGTTATACTGTTATTCTGTAGATACACTACAAATACATTAGGATAAATGATAAGCAGAATTGTCTTGAAGCATGCTCGATGTTGTTTGCTTTTAATGATTCACCAGGATATGCTATAAATACACTACATGAACACATGTAGAAAGTTTATTCACTACGTACGTCAAATGCGTGTACCATACACCCAGCTACCTGGATGACTGGGAGTGCGCTATGGTAGAGACAAACCCTTGGAATGGTCATTTGTTTGGGGTCTCCTACTTTTGTTGGATGTCGTCTATACACTTGTTCTATGCTATTGACAAATTGTTGAAATGGTCAGTTGTTTGGGGTCTCTTGTTGTTGGATGTCGTCTATGCTATCCACAACACTTCTGAACCATCATTCACCAGCCCCTACGCAACCATCAGGTCATCATACATCACCTGATTACATTTGGTGGCGGTTTTGAGGCCTGGCCCTTTGACTAATTCGATGCACGCTGGCACTTGTGTGGAGCGTGAATGGGCTTGCATTGCACCCGTATCTCAGCGATGACACAGCTTCTCATGGCAACAGGTGATCCCCAAATTGAACTCAGACTTGGATGAGCAACCAACCCTACAGGTCACTAGTCCGTGCTACACCAGTCCTCAGAGCATTCATGAAAGTCTCTCTCTGATTCTGTCTGCTGTAAAGGAAAGTCGGTAATTACATGAAACTTTCTGTCAATTTACGAACCACAAAGTTCCAATTTAAAACACACCCAGACCCAGCAAGAGCACAACATAACCACCAAGAGGACCAAGAAAAAGAAAGAGCGCCCGGTGCACATCATTTCATCATTCAAGAGCTAACAGTAATAAGCTATAACATACTGTCAGTATGAAACAGGAACAGCCACAGGACTTTGTACGTACCTATTCACCGGCGTGAAATCACGTGAATAACAAAGGCTGACCCGAAAATCACCAGCAGTAGACGGCAATTTCCCCAGCGCCATTTTTCTCCCTTTTGAAACAACAACTGAAACACAACCAAAACTCAACCATCAAACGGTGCAACAATAACCAACCAAAACAACTTTGTGAAGTAATGGAAGATTCATACTAATGGTAGTTGATGTGACAATGGGGGGCTTATCAATATGGATCTACCACCAACATTGCAACAACAAACACCAATGGGAGATCACCAGCATGGTGAAACCACTGGCTCCGAAGAGCTGGATCTACGACTAGCCATCATAGACCATTACTGTTGGTTATATTGCTGGCTATCAATCTGATGATTTGTTATAAGATCAATATAGCCAACAATATTGGCTTATTAATAACTCACTATTGAGATTATTGTTGGTTATCATACCCTTTATGGCGTATTACACCTTCTTAATCATTGATTGACCCTCAATTGGTCATTATAAACCCTTACTAAGTACGTTCAGCCTGGTTTATCCCCCACTATCAACCCTTAATTCAGCGCCTAAAAAACATACCAACCTACGGCTGCCCCCGCGCCCCCCCGGCCTGCCACGGCCACCATTCGCTGGACCCACAACATGACCGGACCGCGACCTCGTCCGCCGTAGCACACACGGATGCCATCGTGGAGGCCATCTTCCGCAAGATCAACTGACGAGACAACCAGGACATGACCGGTCAGCTGCGATGTGCTCCAACCAGCGATCAGAGTCGTTCATAGAGGCTACATTGATTCATATGGTGGTTTCTCAAACTATGGGCCCCAAAAAATGATTGGTTTGCTACTAAAAATGATTATTAATGGATGATATGGGGGTCCCCTATTTTGAGAAACACCCATATGTATACTATATCGATGTAGAGTTGCCATCATGGATCATCATTGATAAGCATATTAGCGATACAGTATCAGCATATGGTAATTGATCAATACTCGCACAACGATTTCAGGATGTAGTACTTGGTGATGGCAAAAATAAATGATGCCTTACCGTCAACGATCCCGAAGCACCGAGTACTGGGTTCGGAACTATCTTCACAGTGACTTTGTTGGTGGGGTACCAATAAACCAATCAACTACAAACAATCATCACGCATTGGCTTGGGTGGTTACTCAGTTCAGTGTTTCCCAGTGAACAGGTCAGCTGCTGCAGTACCCAATCCACTTCCCGGGAATTTGGACATCAAGTCAAGCCCTCCTGAAATCGCTTGTCCTACATCCTGCAACATCATCTCACGAGGATCCCTCAAACACGATTATTGAGTCATTTGCAAACCATTCTCAGATCAGATCTATCCATTCCGTAGAAATGTGGCCTGTGAATGCATGTCACATGTCATGGTTCATCCGAATGCCACCTGTACCCTCCATGTTCCTCAGGGGCGGTTGTGGCTTCGATCGTTACTGGACAGCACGCTGTACACCAACACGTCATTGTTTTGCCATCCCTGTATTTGGTATTCACTATTACTATTTACCATCATTCAGGCATGATTCAACCACACGATTAACCATGATTCATGATGGATTCACTGTCATCAATCATTGTTACGTATTCTTTCAACCCTTATAAGCAGCAGCAAACGCTATCGCCACGATTTTTTCCTGCGGGTCGCTTTGCTCCGCTTCGTATGAGACATGACCTCTTAATGGGTCGACCGTCTGAGTAAATCAGTGGAGAGTGCACGGTGGTGCCATACAGTGATGAGAGCTGTTCAAAAGTGATGTTGCCACACATCTGGCAAGTGTTCATCTAAGACCTCGGGACAAATCCAAGCAAAGCTTCACACTTGCTAGAAACCAAGTAAGTAATGGTTGCGCATTTGTGTTGGCTTGATAACTACTGCCAACGCTGGTGCGATTTCAGTACAGTACATGCAGAATTTTGGGATGCAGTTTGTATATGTACACATGAAGATGTGTGTGTGTGTTTTGCACGTCTATTAAAATGGCAAGCATTTGCAAACAATAGCTTGACTTGAAACTGCCAAAAAACACATTTGTCAAAAGCATTTTTTGATCTCAATACCATGGCAGGAAGCAAAGGCCAGTCATGATGCAAGAACCTCCATATTTTTTGCATGGCATTCTTGTGAATCAGAAATGACGGACCATATCTATATGTACCCAATTATAAGTGTATAAAGTATTGCATATCTCTATATATATATATAAATACATATTGTACACGAAACAAGTGAAACACATAAAGCCACATCGCCTATTTGGCATCATCGTGCATCCTTGCGCCTCATCACATAATTATCGGTTCCGTACATATCATTGCACAAAGAATTCTCTACCAGAGACGCTTTTGAATCCAGCCATCCTCAAAGATTGGTTGTTCACATCTTCATGGCCCCACGGCTTCTCCAACAAGAGGGCAACGCAAAGATTTCGCGGCAACCGCAAGGTAGCAGTCAATGCGCGGCCCAGGGGAGCGACTGAAAAAAGGGCAATCATCAGTGCTCTAGCCACTCCTGCTATCTAGTCTATCTGGTTGGTGGTTGAACCACCCCTATGGAAAATATTAGTCAACCAACCAATTGTTGAAAATATTACTAGGGAAAGTCAATAATGTTTCAAACCACCAGCCAGCTATGCATGGACAGCTCCAACTGTTTCATCCTGGGATGTTCACGAAAAATTCTAGTCCAAAACAAGCGCAAAATTCCTTTCAATTTGATACAATTTGTGGTTCTAGCATGCAAACAACTACACACTTTTGCAGCTGAACTCCTAGCTGAGGTTTGGTTTGTCAAAACTTCTGAGTTTGTTGAGCAAGATTGAGCAAAACCTTTACTAAGCCCCGGGCCGTGCAAACGCAGCTGCCCACTTCAACAATTCTGCTACGCATGCGCAGGTTGATTCGTGAATTTTCACCGTGCAACTTTGACGATTTGGCACTTTTCAACACCTGCAGATTCATGGTAAATCAGCAGATTTTTCGCAAAACTCCTGCCCCTGTAGACAAAACCAACAATCATCATAGCCATATATAGCTGGTATATCATATCCCCTAACTATGTTATCCAGCTATATTGTTGTTGGTTAACAATTGTTATCCAGCTAATTGTTAATAATGAACCATGATGATTGTTGTTGGTTGTTATCCCCTATTATTAACCATCAACAATCATCATGGTTCATCCCAGTTCGCAACCAGCCCAGTCAGTGACCAGGGTCACACCAGCTGTAGCACTCTCACGGCACAATGGTCACCGTTTTGGGCACCCCCAACTGCCCTCCGGGACATGGCGGGTAACCCGGCGAAAGTCAGTGAGTTCCAAGAAGGCCGTGGATGACCTTGAACTGTGTATCTTAGGTTCTAAACAAATGGCTATGGGTCAATATGAACCAACAATATTGGGGGATAATAACCAACCAATAATAAGGAAAACAATGGGTAATGATAGGGGAACCAGGGGTACGGGATTTTGACCCACTGCCAAATCCATAAGAAAACGCTTGTGACGAACAAAGACCAAATTCCACAGCCAACAAGGTCTGGGCATGCTGTGTAAAAGAGGACATATGCGGTGTGTTGTTTTCTTCTGTATTTGAAAGGTTTGGTTACAACTTGCCAATTGGTCGACCGAAGCTGCGGTGCTGTTTCGAAAAAGTGCCGTCAAACATCTTTGTACAACGGGTCAGTCCCAAAACTTGTGCATTTCCCTGTTCTTGAACACATGGAGGTTGTGAAACTCAACCCCAAGTGATGTCAAAATGGAGGGAACACTTGCCGTGGGGATACTCACAACTAACGATCCTCCTATTGGATCCTATTGGTACAACTTTGTTGATTGAAACAGGTGCTGCCAACCACTCACTACTACCAAGGACCTGCCTGGGTTGATGCTTACATTGGCATCAGAACTGACGGTTGATTGTGACAATCGCATGCTGTGCTTCAAACAGTTGCTCTGCTGGAAGCTTCACCTACCAAGCATCTACTTCTGATCACTCGTTAGGGGTCTGGTAACTGCTCAGGAAAAACCCGTCGATTCTTTATCATGTTCCCTCAGGGTCATTGTTGGTGATTTGCTCCCATTCTTTGTTCAACCATCTTGGTGGGTTTTTGTATCCCCAGATATCTGTTGCCTGTTCTTCTCTATGATAATTTACCAGGGATAAGCTACCAGTTTTGAGACAGCCCCGCAAAAGGCTGCTTCATTCCTAGCAGCACGGAGATTCAGCACCTGCACAGCGCCAGACTGGTTGCCAACATCAAATCGACTATTAAGTAAGTCCATATAAATCGAGCTGTTGACTGGTGGATGACGGTCCTCTTCAATTGATTCTTGTCGATAGCTTACTAGCCAATCTGAAATTCAATAATTATGGATGATGAATGTAGATGAATCATGATGAAATAGAATCACCCTAGTCTTCGATGTGAACTATATATAGGAAGACATGACCTGATCTTCGATCGCATTGTTCCCAGCGAATACTCGTTTTCCCTGTCATAACCGGTCTAACAGTCGTTTAAGATCCTGATTCACGATGATTTGCCCAAACAACAATGGACAGGGTAGCCAACAACTGCAAATAAATGGCCCGAATGATCCCTATCAAGGATGCCCAACTACTATTCGCTTAGGCCACTCCTGCTAGCTGCTTAGCTCACCCACTAGAAGGGCCGCAGGGATACTCCGGGCTCAGAATCGCTGCCAACCAACAGCCAGCCTTGGCCATCAAGCCCAATGATCTGTAAACCTCACAGCCAATCATCATCGAAATCATTCTCAACCAGCTAAGGATAAAGCCACCAACCATCGCCAACCATCCAAATATGAGTAACCCAATTGTTAACCGACCTTTACGAACCAACCAAAATGAGTAACCAACAAAACCCATCAGTCACTGGCCATCACCAGGCACCAACCGTCGCAATTCTCAGGATGCTGCAGGGCCCAGGGCCCCGGGCCCTGCCTACTGCTGCTTCTTCCGCAAGCGTGGTGGCCGAATGGTCTTCGTCGGCGCCTGGCCATGCAGTTGTACTTCGCAGCTGCAAAAAACGATTTTCCACAGAAATGCACAAAACAATGGAACATTTGTTTGATCCTCTAGGTCTGTGTCTGTGCAAATGGCAATGTGAACATGTATATTTGTGCACGCATGGTGCGCATTAACAACATTAGATATATGTAATAATATGTATCTATGTGAGGTCTATGTGCTAATTGTATGCCTATATTACAGTATATACACTTGAATGTTTGCAAATACAAATCATGAGCATGTTAAGAACACCTCCAATCCCACTGAGTTGTAATTTCCTTGACGGCCGGTGAACTCCTCTGAAACAACAAATGTTGCGACCGAGATCTGATATACTTGACTATACTTGTATACACTAGTAAGAGTCGCGACTATCCGATCTAATCATATGTTAGGTTAATCTGATATACTTGTATTTCTATACATGAGCCATAGTCGATACTTGCAATACTGCTTTGCTGGCCCTCGATTCCCGAAGATTCTTTTTGCTTTCAGCTCTTCACGGCTTGACCAGTGACCCGTGCCCCCCTGAAACTAGGGACTACATCTGCTAGTTCTTGCTATTCCCAGTCACCAGGGAAAATTGTCTACGAGGGAATACCAACATTGGCAAGGGATAGCAGCAACGACAATAGAACATGACTGGAAATTCATGGTAAGCAATGGTCACAAACACGTGCAGCAATATATAATGGAAAACCACCAAGCCCAGCAACCAGCATAGTCGGGATACTGTCCTACAAATTCAAGCAATCAACATAATATATGATTGAGTATGATCGATTTCTCCGTTGCTATAGTGGCCTGTTAATCTGAATCCCCAGCCCCAAGTTCTGACGGAGTCAGTAGTCAGTAGCTCAAACATGCGCTTGATCAAGAGAAACATAATGAACCATGATCAATCAGCTTTCTTAACCATTTTGAACCTCAGTTTTAGTTCTCCGGTAAAGTTGTCATCAACTGTAACTTGAACTTGCGGTGCTAATTTGCAACAGAAAGCAAAACCACGAAAACACCAACAAAATGCCAACTTGCCAACAAACAGAATAACCAAAACACCTGCAGGGTCGCTGCAGGGGCCACTTCTTGTCTCAGCTGCCCAGTCTGCGCTGCGACTCGCACCGGAAAGGGCACGTGTTCCCCGTTGACGAACAGCATGGGCTTGAAGGTGTCCGGCACCGTGGGATGCATCACGGGGCTGTTGCGATAGCCTAGGGGTGGACTGGTGGACTGCCCGGGAGAGTCTGGTGGTAACTCAAAGATGAAGCTGTGTGGATCACGGAAAACAAGAGGATATGAGATGGATTTGATCAATGAAAAAATGATTGGGGAACAAACAGAATAATATCGGCAACAAAAACTCAATTGGGGATGATTTCATGCATCGATAGATAGCGGGTTCATAGTCCCACAAGGGCTTGATGACCATCTAATGATCGCAGTTGTTGATACCCCACTTCATTAGCTAATGCTAGGAACCAGCATGGAGCCAAACATTCCCTGACTATAAGTTTTACACCTTTTAAGCTGAGTATATACACAATGCACTACCATAATATGACACAATCATCAACAGCAATAACAGTAATGAAAGTAACAATTCAACAAGCAGTAAACCCACCAAGCACCCGACAAACTACCATCTGGTTAGGCCACTCCTGGTAGCTCATGATATAGCTTCCCCTTTAAAGAGCCATAGGGATAGCCCTGGCACCTGGGGCCCCTGGCCTCGCTCCCAACCAAGCAGCCAACCGCCAGCACCAGTGATGACCAGCAGCCAAGGCACGCTCGATATGCGCATCCACGCCTTGCAGCACATTGCTCCAGCAGACCTCACAGACCTTCAGCGCAATGTGGGCAGCGGGTCGTCAAGCCACCAACCATCCCATGGCAGCCAGGGGTAGCAGTCAATCCATCCCAACAGCTCAACTAGTTGAGTCATGTTCGAGGACGTTCATCAGGGGTATGGGATTTTTTGACCCACAGGCATATCCTGCTATAGATGGTATCCATAGATGGTACAGTGATGGATGTTGTGGATTTACCCACTGTGTTTGCTGGGAACTACATGTGTTGTGTGGCGGGAGGCACATATGCTTTTTGTCGCTGTGGCAAATACATGTGCTAGCAATGCAATCAACACAAATGCACATTATTAAGCAACAAGCTGACTGAGAAGTGTGGAAACACATTTATTATATATATATATATATACAATATATATATATATATATATTATATATATATAATTGTGCTTCTCAGGATTTCAGCGATAAAGGGTCCATTGCCATGGGAATACCCCAAAACGCAAACGAATGGTGCTTTGATAGCACCAGAGTTTTGCGGAAACAACTCGCAGATGCTCTTTCATTTTTCCTTGGATATCAACCGCCATGACTAATCATTGTAGTATATCAAGCATTAGGACCATTATATCAACCATGAACAACCACTGTCAACCATTTCTAGGGGCAAGCCATTGATCCCATGGTGGATGGATAAGGACTCTGCGATTGCAAACTTGCACAGTGGATTATTGTGCCTTAACAGGGTCATGGAGTCATCAAGGGTATCATTGGCTGAGCAACAAATGTCAAACATTTTTTGTGAAGACAACAATCGCAATCTAGTTGTTAGAACAAACATTTATTCTAAAAAAACAAATGGTGAAACGACAAGCTTCAAGAATAAGTATCATGAACTAAGCAGTTGATCGAGTGTTCTTTACCAGGTTGAATTCCACCAATGACCACTACACTCTCCTAGACTACATACATACTACCATCAGCAAGTTGGAAGCCAAATACAGTGTGGCTGGTGGTCACCCCAAACTTTTGCTCTTGATAACCACTGGTGCCACCACTGTACCATGTACCACCCCTCAAGGATTAAAGAAATGGAGGCACCCCCACACTTTGCAGGTTGTCTGTGAGAGACCAACCAGTCTATCCACTAGAAACCTTTATGTTGGTTGATATGCCAACTATTGTTGAGCATATTCTAGAATGCAATCGTCACAAACACTTTCACTATTGGTCACTGCAATTTGAAATCCCATTGTCAACAAGTACTGCGATGTTCACAAATGACTTGAACCCCTCAGTTTTGTTGCATCTCTTTACCCAAGCATATCATTCATGGATCGGGGTTGTCGGTCATCTGATCCTCTCAGCCGCTCACCAGAACCAACTTCGAATCGACATAAAGGTTGGTTCTTAGCGGTCATTATTGTTGGCAACATCAAATCGGAGACATGGCAGCAAACTATTAATGAACTAAATCGCAAAAATCACCTATACAATGTCTGATTGAAAATGGTGACACTAATTCACAACATTACTGGTGGATTTACTGGTGGATATCTTCCTTAACAAGATAGGCCACTAAGAAACTACTGGAGCCCACACTGACCCCATATGCTTCCCAAATATCTTGACCACACCCATTCATCCTCCCGCCGGTGGCCTTATCACTGACCTCGGCTGTCCAACTGCCAGTTCCACTCCCAAATGCTGATAAAAGGTCTTGTCATGGTTCTATAATCAAGGGTCAGAAATAGTCAGAATCTATATATACTGCTTTGTAATGTCAATGGCAAACTTTTGTGGCAACAAAAATATTGTTTCATGATGCTGACAATGGTGATAATGGTAAATGATAAGATAATAGAATGTCGTGGAAAAAATCGTGAAATGCTCATGTGGGGTTGCTGTATCAACATTTTGGGGTACCATGTGGTACCACCAACCTGTCAAGTTATGGGCTTGATCATTCTGGGCAGGTCCTATCTTGTTGAGAGGGCAATCACCACTTTGCAGGAGAAAAACTTGTACAATAAATAATAGTGAGTGAACAGTGAACACAATAATCACAATATATGGAAACACTGAGCTCGGGAGAGGCGCTGACTCAAGGGGGCCATGGCCAATTGGCTTGCTGGCCAGATTATGTTTTCATCCACAAAAAGGCTCATCCTGCAAGATCAGTGACTCCTAACAAACTCTTTCGATAGGTTGATTCAATTCCTGCTTTCGAAAAGGTCATCAGCCTTTTATGTGAGTGTGTCTCAGCATCAGGAAGAACAGAGTTCATTTTGGCAAGACCGGCAACCCTTTCCTGGTTTCATATTGGAAAAGTAAATGTGCATGTGTCCCCCTAAAAGACTGATGGTTCCAAGATCACACATGGCAAGCAATGGAGTTGCGTGTGTACAGTCGGCTATACACAGGCCCATCTTTGTCGTTTGAGCAACGAATAGCAACAAATCGAGTGAATGGCTTCATCCTAAGCTAGAGCTAGAGTAGTTGGTTTACCGATTGCCCAAAATGATCATATCAAACCACACCAAACCCACTTGGGAAGCGGTTTCTACAAGTCCCACAAGGTCCCACAAGGTCCCAGTCAGCGACCACGTGAACCACCATGACTCAGCTGGTGCAGCTTCTGGGCTCCTCACGAGGCCCCAATCTCCGAAGCCCTCGAAGGCTCTTCGGAAGGCTTTGGCCAAGGAGGGATCCACCTCGCCATGCCAAGAAGCGACCCATTGGAGCCGGGTCAACGATAAAAGACCAGAGTTCATATTGAAGAATGATTGATGAATGGTTTTTAACGGTTTTATGATGATGAATGTGTTTTGTTCTTTTTTATTTGGGGTTTTAATGATGAATGATTAATGATGAATGGTTAGTGAGTGATATATAAGTATTCTGATTGGTTTTTGAGAGTGAGCACGGTAGTGGTTGAATCATGATTGCTTGATTACTGTAATCCTACAACATACTCTAGTCAGCAACCGTGTGACCGTTGCCCGAAACCTGATGATGATGATGATGATGATGATGATGATGATGATGATGATGATGATGATGATGATGATGATCCTGATGATGATGATGATGATGATGATGATGATGATGATGATGATGATGATGATGATGATGATGATGATGATATCCTGATGATGATGATGATGATGATGATGATGATGATGATGATGATGATGATGATGATATCCTAATGATGCATGCATGCAAGTTTACCTACACTCATGCTTAAATACATAAATGCAAATCAGGTTTTCCTCTTCGCAGAGATTTGGATCTGGATATGCCTCATTCCATCAAGGAGCCAAATATGTTTGCACGCACATGGCATACTTGCGCTAGGCCTACTTTATATGCAAGAAATAGAGCACATGTGATGGTATGTGATGGAGCCCTATCCAATCACCAAATCATGGCTGAGTCTAGGTGTTTTCTTACACTTCAATATAGTACCCCCAAGGTAGCTGGACCAAACCAGCAAAATGGCTCCTATATATCTGGTTGGTGGTTTCAATTCAACACCTATGAAGTCAACCAACCATTTGTCAATCACTACTAGTGAAAATAAAAAATGTTTAAAACCACGAACTAAATAAATATACATATATATATATATATAAATATAAACACAATCAGTGTAGAAATGACAAGCAGTACATCTATGAGCATACCCATGTGACATGTGCATATGGAGTGTATACATGCAGTCTCTTGTGACCCAAAGATATATATATATACATATATATATATATATACGTCATGCTTGCGGATCGCCGGAGCCTGTTGAATGCCGCTTGCGGCCAAGAAGCAAAGTTGATGAAGGCGTAACCAAAACCAACCTGCATCTCCCGATTCAGCTGGTCACTTGGGTGATGAACATTGATGAACCACACATGCCACCTGCACTGAAAAAATACACATGTAGCACAATCATGCATCAAAAACGAGAAAAACACATCTTGTGTAGCAGAATTGTGTGTGGACTTGCCAATCTGTTGTCAGTACTGCCACTGCAATCGCGAGTGGAGTTCCCGCACGGTTCGGGACCATGTTCACGTGACTCCATCAAGAAACAGCACGACCGCATCACAACCGCATGCCGCTACGGAGTATACTCGGCTAATATGAGGTCCTGTCAAAACACACCTTCCATATCTGAGAGGAGCACAAACGAGTGGCAAAAATGGGTCTGGCTTCTAGTTTCGGATCCCACATTCAGAACGTCTGGTTTTTTGTCCGATGGGATGCCTTGTGATCCAACATGAGAAACATGGAACAAACCTGATACGCCAGTTCCATTGCTAAGGGTTCTCTTCACTTCCGTTCGCAAGCTGCCAAGATCTATTGGGCCAAAGTTGGTGGTGTAACCGGGTGAAATGCAGGGCTTTGGCCAGGATTCGTGGAGACTCCCAGCCCCAGCTGACCTTGTTGTGATAGTCCATCCTGAGAGCATGGTGTCCCGAAACATGGGTGTCCAATCTAGGATGCTCCACAGTAGTACTGGCTGTTCAACCCAGTCATCCCAAAATGATTTTGGGAAGCCATCCACTTTGGATGTAGATCGACATGCCCATATCGCTGGTGTTAAAATTTGGAAGTAGTGGTGCCATTGTCAATGCAAAGAGGGTATCCAGATCTTGGGGGAAAGGCACACCTAGTGGCAAACAAACCAAAATCGACGGGTGCTCAGGGGGCACAGCGGTATGACAATGCTTTCTTCACGATGTCGAGGAACAAAAAGCAGCGTGTGCCCGCAGTGAACATCCACATTCAATGAACAGAGTGGCTACCTTCGCCGAGACCTCACCCAGGGGAGCCATGTAGCAATTGGACATCCCCCAACCATTATGGAAATAACCATTGGTGATGTTCAATTTTCCTAGAAAGGGATATTTAATGATATTTACCAACCCCTGTGACTTGATGTTGACCGTTCGTGAGTTGCAATCTCTGTTTGACCAGCGCAGGTCTGCAGCATCTGGCAACTAAGGGAGCTGTGGCTCAGCCATCCCACCACTCCGGCAATCTCCAGCAGCTATATGGATGATAGTTGACGAGTTTGATATGGCTATAGCACTCTATGTATAAACACGATTCAATTATATATATGTATTATGTGTATATATAAATATATTTATATTGTATATGATATGCAAATGATTTATTATAATTAATACATTATATTCATGATTCTACACGCTGTACGCTCACACGTCACAGGGAATATGCACATTCGGCCAAAACTCCGTAGTTATTTATAGTAACAAAACCCACAATGTTTTGGGTACTCCTATTTTGAGAAACATCTACATCCGTGTTGAAATGTTAGGATGCTAAAGCTTCGATGATTCGATGCAGTCCATTCCAGTGACTTCGACTACCCGGATCCAATCACATGGCTTTGGCTGTGATTCAGACCCATATGGCTATTGGTCAATATGCACCATCAATCTTGGCTCGTAATGACCAACCAAATCATGGGGAAAAAAGTGGTTAATGATAGGTGAACCAGGGGGACTAAGGGTTTTGACCCACAGCCATACCACAGCCATATCTCGAGCAGGATTTGCTCACAGATGTGGTCACGGTCGTCACTAATTAGTGATAATGACACATGGTATGGTAATGGATGCAGTATCCCGACCAAGAGTGCTCGGTTCATCTGCAGGACACAAACAGGAGGGGTTTTGACCCACAGCTGTCCCTCGACTAATGAAATAAAATCAATCAACAAAAATACTACAGTCTATCAAACAAATTGAATCTGTCGCTTGTTGAGCGATGAATTCCTATGCGAATGAAGACGTGCGAATTCAAGAGATGCCTAGCCTCTGTATGAAGCATGCAGAATCCTAACTTGGTAGAAATCGAGCTAAACCATTCATTACTCCACTACCATCCTCACAACCAATCTCACTACTTGGATGTGCAGCTGGGGTAACCATTGTTATAAACCCTATAAGGCAGCTTGTAACCCCTAGAAACCATGGGAGTTGTGACCACTTACAAGCCGTAGGGGTGCACATCCAAGTAGCCACACTCCCAGTATCCAACTCCAGCTGTTTTGGCGGGTCCAAGTAGAACCTGTTGCGCCAAGCATCGGCAAGTACACCAAGTCGTAGCTTCCCTGAGTCGGATGGTCGTGTCATGAGGAAGCAAAAGCTGCTGGGGTAAAGGCTGCCCAACGTGGGTCTAGGAGTTTCTTGAAAGCGTGGGACCCCAAGAAAGGTTGGGTTATGAAAATGGTTCTTAGGTGATTTGGGGGGTCCCCTATTTTGAGAAACCACCATATGGCCATATGGGTGATACCTGGATATATCCAAATTATTCAATTATTCCTGAGTTGTGAACAGGACGACCCCTGGGACTCTTTCATCATCATTTTTGGAACAAGCACGGGTGTACAGTCTTCACCCAAAGCCCACCGCAACATTGAATGGATGTTGATTCTGTATGGATTTTGTTTTGCCACATCATGGACTGGCCATTGCACCACTTTACGAGTGATCATCACTGCATTTCGATGAATTAGTTTCCCCCTGGGTAAACCCACAAGTGTTGACAACATACACATACAAGCTCCCGGATAGAAACGATCAACAAGAGGTGAATTTCCAAAGGTTGGGCCCCAGAGATGACATGCCGCGAATGGCTGACTTTGATGCTTGGCATCCCCTGATCTCCATTGATTTGGCTGTGGGTCAAAACCCTTAGTCCCCCTGGTTCCCCTATCATTAACCATTTTTTTCCCTTATTATAGTTGGTCATTCTCCCCCATTAGTTGGTTGATCAACATTGTCCAATAATCATACCCATATAGTTGGTATATATCCCCTATATGTGTTAATTAGTTATCATCCATTATTATTAATTAACCATTAACCAGCTAGTTAACCATGAAATTGGTTGATCAATATTGACCCAGCTTGCCATAGATAGCTGGTATATCCCCTATAGTTGCTAGTTGTTATCCCCTAGTATTAACCAGTGAATAACCAGCTATAGCCTTGGTTGGTTCAAGCCTTGACCCAACTCGCCAGCCATCGCAATTCTCGCTGCAGCACTGCCTTGAAGCCCTTGCGGTTGAGCAGGGTCAACAGCATTTCCCCGGTGAACTCGCTGGGGATATTGCCTCGTGGGGTGCAGCAGTGGTTCATGGTGGCGGTGGTTTAGAATGCTGGTGGAAAAATGGTGGTGAAATGATGGTCAAATGGAAGTTAAACATGGTGGTTAAGTAGATGGTGGTGAAATGCCGCTTAAACGGCTGGTAACTGCTCGTTAAATGGTGGTGAAATGATGGTGGCTGTTGATTGCATTCCAGAATTCAGCTGACTGATGATGGCACCCTGTTGAAATTGGGTGAATCACATCCAGTTTTACTGGACATGGCTGCAGAGTGTTTTCCCTTCCAATGGGGGTGGTCTATTCTGGTAAGAATATCATAGTAATAAATAGTGTGTACAATCTTCAAAGCGGGCAGTAGCATAAACAATCTGCAACGAGGTGTGTTTGACATTGCTCAATTGCAGTTGATCACCAACACTGCGAGCAGAATGGCTTCTCTTGCTGACATCAGAGGGAAAACTTGAGAAATTGACGTCTCCTGCGGTCTCCTTAGGCCCTACCCATTCTCCAAAAGGAAATGTGTTTACGATCATCCAAGATTGCTACTGAGGTACACCACACGACTTCTCATATGGAGATGGCCCCGATCTTACTCCGAGCTTTTATTGGCATGGCTTCAGAATCACCACGCATGACAGTAGCAAGTGATGGTCAGCAATGAAAATGAAGTGATCGACGGGTCAAACGCTATGACCTGCAAGAATCATTGGGTGTCACTTGACTATTCATGTCGGAATCATGTCTGTAACAACACAAATGCCAGCTATACACCAGGTGGTTGTGACCTCAGAATCCAACTGAACTGGCAAAATGAAAATTCAAGCATTCCGTAGATTTGGGTAGTATTTATAAACTATTGGATGCTGGTCCACCCTATCTCAAACCATGCAATGGTGATGTCAAAACACGCCAATGACGGTTGAACACCAAATCTAACAAAAACCGAACTGTTGACTGTTACCTCTAGTAATGATCAGCCCAAGTATTCGGGTACTCATGCCAAAAATGATATTCATATTCTCTCAAATCTTTGAACATGTTGCCGGTGAATGTCCTAAGATTGATTTGCCACTAGTAGCTGAGTGTTTGTTGTCAGCCATTCTTCGGCATCGACCATCATTCACCAATATCAAAAATATAAGAGCAACGTGAACAGTCATTGTCGTCATAATCAGTATTGTCCACCAACCATCTTTCACAATCTTTACTAAAGCCAAACGATCATACTTTACAAGTAACAGGATCATGGTTTTCACAACATAGCTTCAAACCGATGGCAGGGCTCTATTGGTTGGTAGTAAATCATGTTATGCGTCCCTGTGCGTCCTGCACATTGATGCCCTAAAGCACCAAACATATTCCTACTGTGGACGGAACAAAATCATAGCTTGTTTATCCCATTACCATCCATTATCTAGTGGACTTCATCCATTGTAGGCAGTGCATGGCATATCCAAACAAAAATGTGCCTATGCCTGAAAGAAGGTTCTTTTGAGATGGTGACAGGTACGCCATCAACTAATGCTTAACCCAAATCAATACAGTATGTTGTTCTCAATCCCGCTGAGTCACTCCAAAAATATGGCTGGTCGATAGCAGTTCACGCGAAAGACTGTGACAATCCCAAACAAGCGATGTATCAGCGCCTACGTCGAAGCGAACCAAAACCTAGATTCAATCCTTACAGGGTATCAAAACAACTTGTTTCATCTCACACATGTTCAGCTGCTTGTAGTGGCAAGTCATTGTGGTGATTGGTCCGGCGCGACAACTGGGTTGGATGCTTGGATGCGACACGGGGATCCGGACGCATCATGACAGTACTGTTGATGCCGCCATCCTCTCGTGACACCACAGGATGAATATGAGGTGATGATGAAAAATGATTGAAACTGGAGGTGGGTCATCATACTGCTGCCGAGCTAGGGGTTGCAGAATTGTGCGTGTGCACCGAACTCATTCAATGGTGGCTATGGCCATAGCGTTCGAGAAACTAGGTTTTGCAGGATGGTTGGACCGATGTGCATGCGACATGTATGTGTGTATGTGCAACCGCATCCACATACACATTATGTGTATGTACAAGCATAGTTTTGTGCAAATAGGTCGATTATATCTAAATCAATATATGTCTGTATAGTTGCAAGACAGGCAGGCGCATCGCATTCCATACACGCATACATACATTGTCCCGTCCGCGGTGCGTAATTTTGCCATTTTAGACTATGATATAATCTATCTACTTCACAAAATAAACATATGCATTTACAAAAACATACGCATACATAAATACAAACATAGACAAAACATGTACACACACACATATATATATATATATAAACATATACATACACAGTATATAGATATATAGTTGTATATATATATATATATGTGTGTGTGTGTGTCAATATTGCCCGCAAAAACAGCCAACAGCAACAACCTCTATGCAAGAGCATTTCGACAACATTATCAAGAGAGCCACGGACCTGTTGATAGGATTCCAAAGCGAACCCCCCAAAAAAAAACAAAAACATCCAGGATCAAAATGATTGATGTTTGACAATCCTGTTTTTGAAACTTGTTTTTTTTGTGCAAGCCAGGTTTATGATCAGTTTCCAAGAATGATGAAAGGTCAGTTACCTGGATCATGGTGGTCGCTCCAATTGCCAGTACGAAATCCATTACAACCACCATCAACTGTGGATTATGACTTTCTTCTAATGCTCAGCAACTAATCCCTTGATGTTTCACCCGCCTGGCAGTCTAGACATCCGTACCAACCTACCAAAATACCAACCCCAAACTGGCAATTTACAGGGCTGATACCAGGAAGTAAAGATGTATAATACACCCGTACATAAACAAATACACATATTAAACATAGGCATGTATTGTAAACATCCAAACATACTGATATATATGTATATGTATGTATATTTATATATGTCACCGCCCACGCGAGGGCCAACCTTTTGATATCTTGATTAACTTTGTTCATTTAATGGATACTATTTCAATATCAAGCCATGCAAAAAAAACATGCAAAATACAGAGAAACATGACATGTCTGACATTCAATGAGCACATGCATTCTGAGTGAAATGAAATCAATATGATTATGCAAAGAATCATATCTATCTATCTCTATTTGTATATATATATATATATTTATTTATTTATTTATATATTTAATTATTTATTTATTTATATATTTATTTATTTATTTATTTATCTATTTATTTATTTATTTATTTATTTATATTCGCATATCTGCCGTTATCTGCCGACGCATATCTGCCTACACATATCTGCCATTATCTGCCTACGCATATCTGCTTACGCATATCTGCCATTATCTGCCTACGCATTCAACCTGTTTTGGATACCAGGTGATTAGGGTGCTCCCCCCCCCCCCCCCCATTGTAGATATCATGGTCAACCGAAAACATCACCACTCCACCTGGCTGGATCCCCCCGGCACCCCCGGAAGCCCTCGCCTCATCGCCACAGTCGCCCTGGGAGGCGTCCTGGGAGGCGTCCTGGGAGGCGTCCTGGGAGGCGTTCTGGGGGGTCAGGGCGGTGAAGGGTCGAGTTGACGGGTGATGGTTGATTCTATGATTGATGTTTAATAGATATGGATAGATATGGTTGATCAATGTTGATCATTTGATTTCTAGTCAGTGCTCATTAATGATGTAGAATGATCGTCGATGATAGTCAACAAATGGGAGTTCATGATGATGAAACATATTGTCAATCAAAAAATCCCTCGCTTTCAATTTCAATGGTTGAGCCATGCTCATGAATGAGGGTTTATGACGGTTGAGAATTGTCATCGTCAATGCTTAAGATTGTCTATGGATTCCCACAAATCTAAACCGTTCATATTCAATCATGCTTGACATATTGGCCCGTTGGTTAATGGACAATTGATAATCAAGGGGTTGATAAGGCCATTCCAGGCCCATGCTGGCCCATGATGGTTCAGAACGTTTTCTAGTGGTGAATGATGGTTGGAAGCAGTGAACAATGGTTGCTGATGCTTCACAATGGCCGTTATCAACGTTGGCAAGTGTTTATGGTTGATTAATAGCGACGAGAAATGATTGATGATGGCAATCAATTGCAGAATGGCAAATGATACTTGATAGCTGCGTACTTCATGGCTACCACTTGTTCAATGACGGATCATGAGAGTCACATGACGGTTCGTACTTGACCACACCTGAATATTTGGGGATACTGACTCACATTCCAAGCCATATACCATTTTTTGTTTTGTGAGAGTATTTTCTGAGGGTATGTTTTCTTGCTAAGAATGGCTGAAGAAGTGAACATGATCCTCAGTGGTGGATCATGACGGTCAATGCACCGAGAATAGATGGACTTTGTAATTCTCAATGTATGTGATTCTTTCTGAATGTGCCAACCATCCTGTAGTGTATCATTTGTGTGATTACACAATCAAAGTCCACCTTACTATCGCATACTATAGCTGATAGGTAGTACAGGCTCCTAGATGATGTTGACATCACCTGGTATCACGAGATATTCGGAAGTCCGTGGGGTCGATCTCCGGGAACCATGGTATAGCGATTGATTGAAAACCATGATTTGTCATAGAAACATCACCCAAAGTAATGAACAACATTGATTATAAAGACTGGATATTCACCCACCTCGGTGTTCTAAATACACCAATGTTCGCAATCGTTCATAGTATTCAGCTATAACCAGCTTAACCAACTAACAAAAATATTAACTAACTCGTTCACCAAGACGATGGGTATATATTGACCCATAGCTAGCTATATGAATCTATATATTCGCTATATGAACCAAAACTATTCGTTTACAGCATTCAGCTATAACCAACTTCATTAACCAACTAAAAACAAATATCACCAATACTATTCACCAACCAGCTATAACCAACTATAACCAATACTTAGTTAACCAGCTATAACCAACTTAATGAACCAATACTATTCACCAACCTTACCCAACTCGTAGCAGTCCCAGCGCCGCATCGCGCCCCCCGCCTCCCCGCGGCTGGTGCTGCGCGTGCTCGAGGTGGAGGCGCCCGTCTCGTCTTCGAACTTCGGCAGCTCACGGTGTAACCTGCGAGGCCGTGCCGGTGAGATCCGGGGGGGTCAAAGCATGGTGGATAACTGGTGACTAATGGTTGATAGCTAGTAAACCATGGTGAAGGTCAAACCATGGTGAATCACCATGGTTAAACCAAGGGTTAATGGTTGATAACTAGTAATCACCATGGTGAAACCAACAGTTATATCATGCTTGATAACTGGTGACTAATGGTTGATAGCTAGTGAAATTGAAACCAACACTTAATCATGTTAAAATCATGGTTGAAAATGGTTTACAATGGGTGGGTTTTTTGATCGTTCAAATGTGGTAAATGATGGTAATACTGCCGTTGATACTAGTAGCCAATAGCCATTGATGACGATAGTGGCTATATTGGTTGGCCATACAAGTTCCTGCAATTATAGAATTAGTCATCACTGTTCATACAAATACTATCAAATACTCACCAACAACAACTCTTAATAACTATTGACCAGTAGATAGTATAGTCAAATACCATAGTATCTTAATAACATTTACTGTATTAACTATCGATAGCACAGCTTGTCCCTTGTATCTGTGGGTACCCCAACTGTCCCCAGCTGTGAACATCGTACAGCTCAAACTCTTGGGGTGTTCACCAGCATCACTAGTGATGAACCACTGGTGATACTTGTTGGTTGGTGGATACTTTTGACTTATAACTTGTAAATCATTATAAATCATTATAACTTATATCAACCACTTGGATTGATACCAGCTCATGAATCATTATAACTTATAACTATGATACTTGTAGGTTCATCAATCATGACCCATGGCCATTCTCCTACCATCTCCGGAACCATTCACGGTGGCTCTTCAGCGTCACCGTCACCACCCTTGACCTCGCTGCACCGATGACGGGCCACTGGTCACCTCACGAGCAGCTGGGTATGAGCAACCACCGGGCACCCACAGTGCCTTGCTTTACCCAGACTTGGGATGGTTTGAAGATGTTATTTGTTTATTTGTTTTCTTGGTGCCCCGGTACATGGTAATACATAGATATTGTATATATATATATATGTATATACGCATATACATTGACTTCATGATATCATACATACAGTATCTATATATTCCTTTCATATCTGTTAAAGGTGCGACTATGTATTTTCAGATATCTTTACAGGGATGGGTCCATATAATACATCCTTACTACCTGCTCTGTAGCTGCTTTCAATGTGATGAACTGGAATCCAAAATGATCAAGCATTAATCAATCGATTGGTCACAAAATCTTGAATCAGGTCAGGGTTCACGACTCCATTCACCGCCATTTGACTCACCAAGCTCGAATGATTTTGTAATTTCAGTCAGTCATCGTAGAGATTGTAAAATTTGCTTAGAGGTTTTTTAGAGACAATGGTGTATTGAACATATATCATTTAAAAACAAATCAAAACTGACCCACAGTTGAAGCTGCACTCGTTGCGCTTGCTAAGAGAGCGACACCACTCAAGACTGTGAGTGTTTCTTGAAGACAAGACAGGAAAAGTGAGCAGCCGGTCTTTGATGGTATAGTGGTGACCATGGTATACTCTATCTGACAGAAGCAAATCATTGTCCAAACAATGTAGCGCTGTCTGATTAGTCGGTAGCAGTATGTAAATATCATCATATATAAATCAAGTCTCTCTATATAAACATATATATATATATATTTATATTTACATATATGTATTTTTGCATTTGGGTAAAAATAAGAAATGCCTATGAACAACCTGAGCGTCTGAATAAAGTACTTCCTTTTAGCGGAATATGGCACAGTTTACAAAACTAGCAATAGTCAGGGATTGACAATCAATGGCGAATTATGGCTGGAACAGTGAGGCTGATCCAGACACGCTTTGCCATGGTGACTTTCCTGCTAAACATGGGTACCTTGCAATTGTCTGATTGTATCACCAATGACTGCACAGGAATTTGAAACCCTCTGCGGGACACCCTAGTCAGAAATTTGTTGATTAATCTATTTGCGAAAGTTCATTGCTTTTGGGGTATCATAAAAAAAGCGTTTACAAGAACAAGTTCGAAAAATCAGTTTTGTAGTTGCGTATTCTTGGTTTTCTTGCTAGTACTGAAATTCTAGCGATTGACAGTCAAACACTTTGTAACGATATGCAATCTGGATATAACAACAAGTACTCTGAATGATGATTTTGTTGACGAGCCCTTGTCAAAAAATGTCTTTTCAAATCAATTTATCCTTTGACCTTATATATATATATATATATACATGTATACATATGATCCTTTGCACAAATGAGCCACTTGGCATCATTAGTCTGGCTGCAATGGCCATGATGCTTCGACAAACGACGCATGGACATACAATGCAATCTAAACTCAAGGTCTGTGTACGCGTGGAGATTTGCTTTACTTTCGCCAAAGATGTGCGTTATGTGTGTTTGAGCATGTTAAACCATTCTTAATAGACTGCCAAAATGAAGACAACCAAAAAAGTACAACAAAATCTGCCAAGAGACACAAAGTAGATGTCTCAAACATGAATTGTGAAGGAGAAAGGGATAGGTCTCCCATAACTAGGACCAACAACAACGACAACAAGAAGACTGTTAGCACCAACAAACAAACACCACCACCACCACCACCACCACCACCAACAACAACAACAACAACAAAAACAACAACAAAAACAACAACAAAAACAACAACAATGAACAAGAAACAACCAGCACCAGCGACAAAACAACAACAACAACAACAACAACAACAACAACAACAACAACAACAACAACAACAACAGCAACAGCAACAGCAACAGCAACAGCAACAGCAACAGCAACAACAACAACAACAACAACAACAACAACAACAACAAGAACAACAAGAATCAACAACCCAACAGCGTAACCACCAAGCCCAGCACCAATGACAGCAGCCCATCGGCTCCCTGCCTTCAAACTGTCCAGCACGGCGCGTTGAAGCCTCCCACTTGGTTGGGGCGGTCTGGCCCCTGGGGAATCTGCTCGCGAGATAGCTAGCAGCGAGTGTCTTCTGTAGCCGCAGCACTCGACAGGGTTCAAAATCTTGGTGAAATGGTGCTATCAAGATCTATCAAGCATCATTGCAGCATCATTAATCAGTATGAAACCATCATCCAACCATGATCAACCATCATCGACAACCGTCATGAACCATCATCCAAGCATCGTTTAACCATTATTTATATGCCTTTGTCCATGGCCATGGTGTAGCCCAAGCTGCTCACCTCAAGCTCCCCAGGCACCACCGGCACCGCCTCCCGAGTGTTGGGCCAGGGTTGCCAAGGACCCGCCAGATCCTGAGCACCGACGAGCTGCCGAGGCTGCAGCTGCTGCTGCTGATGATGATGACCATCCAATGGTTGATTAATGGTTAACTATAGGGGTTACTAAGCAACAAAATTGGGTGCCATGGTGAATGATGATGATGATGATGATGATGATGATGATGATGATGATGATGATGATGATGATGATGATGATGATGATGATGATGATGATGATGGAGCTGTAGTAACCACCATAGATATAAAACCAACAAACCACAAGGGGTAAAAGTGATCATGATTATGGTCAAGCGGTCAATGATTGCTAATGATTGTAGCAAAGGTGATGAATACAATTGTGATGATGTCGCAAACGACATGGAGCACAAGGCAAACAGTCATGAACATGGGTCTTTCCGAGACACTTAAATGTTCCACGGTTTAGTCACCTTTTTGAATGATACCAGCACAGGTTGGCACTATTCGATAGACATTGGGCTGTGACACCAACATGTTTTCGAAACGAAGATCCCCCCATTTGTTTGCTACTCCCTTCAATCTATGATTAGTGATCCTTTCATGATAATCGTAATGGGTTTTGAATTGGGACCTCATTGGATTAAAATGAAATGAGGGATGTGTGAGCATGGCTAAGCCACACGATCATAACCAATATAACCACACATGTCAAAAACATTCAAAAACTATTTAACCATCATTCATGATTAATAATGGGTTAACCTCTCATCATGAACTGCTATAACAATTTTCATGATAAGCAATTCAACATCATGCAGCAATAATCTCATCCATTATCATACCAGATTAATAATCGTGAAACCTATCAAATGTAACACTTTGATGGCCATTTACCCTCTCATTAAGACTTATCATTCTAAATCAACCATGCTGATAAACCATTCTTTGAGCTATCAATTAAACCTATCACTATAATCAACCACACTACTACACTATGTTAACCTCTAAAAATTCCATGCGTTCAGCCCTCAAAAACTGAACGACGACTCAACTGCTCAATCCGGTCGCGTCTGGGCCACCCAACTGCCAAGCCAGGCACCTCCATGTGGTCCTGTGGGGATCAGGATGGAGGTGGTGGTGGTGGTTTGACAGTGGCGTTGTTAGTCCTTCATAGTTGTTTAATAATGGTTTAATCATGGTTTAACAATGGTTTAATCATGGTTTGTAGTGCTTTAATAGTCGTTCATAGTTGTTTAATCAGCGGGTTTGTAGTGGAAAATAGCGGTTTGTAAATCATAATAATGGTTAATAACGGTTCATAGTGGTGAATCAACTGTGGTTAGTAATCATGGCAAGTAGTGTTTAATGGTAGAGATCAATGGTGGTGACGCTTCATGATAGTTTTGTATAACTAATGCTTATCTTGATGGTTCGTGGTTTAGTGATGGTCAACTCATGGCAAACTGACGGTGCAGTGATAGTGAATTGATGATCAATTCGGATTACTAGTGTATTTCCTTGCTTGGACATGTATGAGTAGATCTGTACGAAAGAACATGCATAGACGCAAAAAGAAGGATTTAAAGTTGTATGCGGGGTGTTCTTGAAACAAATTGCTCTCTGACGAACTAATCCGGTTTCGCAGAATACCTACCGTTTACAAAGAGTTTAATTATTTCAAATGGTGATTTTAAACTTCTGGCAGTTATCATTGTTAACCATCATTTGATACAAATTACCGTCACAAAGTATAACTTCTGATAGTGAATTGCCAAAGGAGTAAACATCACTTACCATTGTTAATCATCATTTGAACACATCTACCATCACAAATTATAACCCCTCATAGTGAATTGCCCAAAGAGTAAACATCACTTACCATTGTTAATCATCATTTGAACACATCTACCATCACAAATTATAACCCCTCATAGTGAATTGCCCAAAGAGTAAACATCACTTACCATTGTTAATCATCATTTGAACACATCTACCATCACAAATTATAACCCCTCATAGTGAATTGCCCAAAGAGTAAACATCACTTACCATTGTTAATCATCATTTGAACACATCTACCATCACAAATTATAACCCCTCATAGTGAATTGCCCAAAGAGTAAACATCACTTACCATTGTTAATCATCATTTGAACACATCTACCATCACAAATTATAACCCCTCATAGTGAATTGCCCAAAGAGTAAACATCATCTGCGTTTTGTGTTTTCTTTGCTTACATTCCCATCTGAACTTCCATTGTGATGCCCTCTGCACAAGGCAGGGGGGCAGCATTGACAGATAGTCCGAAAGCGCGCACCACTGTTAACCATCATGATCCAACTAACCACTATGGCTGCCATCGCTTACCACCGTTATTGGCGCTGCCTTGACCTGCGTCTCAACCAGTTATTTTGGTTGGACATATGATAATCGCTGGGTTGATTGATGATGGTTCATGGAAAAATCTACAGGAAACCTTTGTTTCAACCACCAAATTGTGGGGTTTCCTGTAGATTGTCCAGTCAACCTTTTCTGGCAGATAAAGGATAATGGACCATCATGAAACATGTGCTTTCACCCTGTTCACCAAAAAATGAGATCATTAATAATCAACCATTTTTATTCCGGAATACACCTACATTGGCATATGCCCAAAAACTGCTGGCTACTATCCTTATCATCAACCATCATTATCAGCCATTTCACTCAGTATGAACAGACTGACCGGTCCCAACATGAGTCGTTCTCAAAGCTACCAATGAACCGGCCATCATGATCATGGTGATGATCGTTGGTCAAGCAATCTTTTAACTTCGCAATAAATCATTCTCAACCATCAACCTATAACTCAACACCGTGCCATCAACCTACCACTCAACCATCAACCAACCATGGTGGCTAAATCTACCCATCAACCCACGCCCCAGGGCCCCCAGCGTCAATGGTCGGAGGCCCGTCACCGCGACCCAAACGCGCGCGTTGACCGCGGCCGCGGCTTCGGGGACCAGCGGTATCATCATTAATTGGTATCCTTGATGAGGTTTATTTCATAAAGGTAATCTTGGGGTTGATGGAAATCTCTTTAGTTTCTTGAAATGGTATCATTAGTGATGGTTGGAACCAAGTAAGAGGATGTAAGCACTACTTGATGCTTTAAAAAAATGAGGTTGAGTAATGCACACTTGCAAAGGAACTAATCCACCGATGGGCGAACAAGAAATCTGATAATGAGGGAATGATTACAATCAGTACTTTGATAATGCTTGCAACCCTTCAATGAACGATTACACAATGATGCTTAGATACATTGGCAAGCATGGCTATTTAATGGCTTATCATGGTTGTAAACAATGGTTCTAAACAATGGTTCTTAACGATGGTTCTAAACAATGGTTATACATACCGGTTGATCATGGTTGGCAATCGGTAAGAAGCTGATAACAAAAATGTACACAAGCTGTTTTACATTCCTAGTAGCCGTTATGTTTGGAACATAAATATTGATCATTCTTTGCTCTATTAACAATAATTACACACAGTATATAGAGCAAAATCAATATGGATCAATATTGTAGGACTAATCGACTGGTTGCGTGTTTGCCACAGGTCATACTTACCATCAGTACACATTCAGAACCAGTGGTCAGAAAGGTGCTGAACAATTGCCTATTACATAACCACCATCATCCGGATCAAACCAACTAACATAGATCATCACTGTCTGCGAGTTCACTTTCGCGGAAAGCACCACCAGCCACTGCTCTTGAGCGTCGCTGATCATGGTTGCTCCATGATTGGTTGGCTCATCATTGTTGAGCATTGTTGCTGAATGCCTATCCGTTCAATCTAAGGGCCAACAGAAGATAGATAGAACTACAAAGTTTGTTGTGCTGTTACAACCGTCACCAGCTGACTATCCGAGACTTTATTCAAGCAAACTGATAGAGTCCCTACAATCTGCTGATTTAATTAATCCTGTCTTGTCAAAATGATGTTGTCTACCCCACTGAACCATCTGGCCCTATCAAAAAACAAAAAACCCGCAAGAGTTGACCAAAAATCTGGATGGGGTAACGCCTTGGTTGGATTTTTGTATGACTCTGATCCCCAGGAAGTGGTCGGATGACTTATTTGGAGATTGCTTGTTGATGACTAATTTGTTGGAGATTGCTGATATGTGTTGGAGATTATATACTTATCATCTTGTTTGATACAGGGGATTCAACAAACAACCTCCAACAAATAAACATATCTCAACCAGGACCGGATGTCCCTGCGCCTGTAGATTTCTCGGCCTGGGCATGTCCCCAAATGAATCAATTCACGGCTGAGTAGTTGGAGTCGGATTGACTGAACTGCAACTGTAAGTTGTTGTTGGTTGGTGGTGTGAACGTTTTTTAATCACCATGACAAGTTGTTGCTGGTTGGTTGGTATGTTGGTGTTAACGTTTTTTTAATCATCATGAAATTTGGAACGCAATTTGCAACTGAGAATCTCGGGTAAGGATAAACATGTCAGGTAAAACTAGAGATACAAAGGTAGACAACAATGCATAGTCCAACAAGTCTGTATCCAAGACTTTCTTCCCATCGGAATTCAAAGCCAAACAAATGCGAATTGATGTCAGTCTTTCGCTTCGGAGCCATAGTTACTCATCTTTGTTATATGCTACAGGTGTACACTGATACAGGAAAATCAACAAAATTCCACAAGCATTCGGTCGATAAATGTGGTTGCCCTGAGATGGGAATTCCTGGATGAAGGTCGCCATAATCCAGCTGGTTTAAAGTCTATGTCGGTTCTGACTTGACCGAACCATGTCCCTTGTCTTTGCCATTTTCTCATGACCGATGAAAATCCATTGGCAATATCTGTCGGGTCACAAGAAATAGAATCTATCTATCTATCTATCTAAAATGTTTTTCATATTTATTTATGGACATATATGTACTGGCCACATGAACTGCTGAAAAAAAATTGCGAACCCAGCGGTGGCACAAAAGAGAAAATTGGAAACTCGTCGAGCACTAAAGAGCTTCCATATTGGGAAAACAATACGCCCAATTAGATCCAAATAGGACAATGTTTGTATTAGCCATTCATCAAGCAACCCATGAGTGACAGCTTCACTGTTCCGTTTTGGACACGAAGTCAGCAGCTCCCAAACCCAACATGTCTCCCTAGCCTTCGCCCGGTGATTTCCAGTCTTAAACACCATACGCTTAAGTTTAAACCCATTCGTTCAGATTTTTTGAAAGATCATATAATTTCAAGTAAAACACACCATCAGCTTGAACCCAGTTCCGGCCCTAAACGTTGCCCCGGGGCACCACGGAATACAACAACAACAGCAACAACAACAGCAGCAGCAGCAACAACAACAACAACACCAACAACACCAACACCAACCA